>JANHFX010008113.1:0-63790 GCA_027560015.1 Chloroceryle amazona
TCAGGCTGTCAGGAGAGGGGTCCTAGCTTCCCGTACATCGCGATATCTTCCGGCCGCCAGGCCCTAGCCAGCAACACTGATGTGTAACCTCATTTAGAATAATCTGAATGGGGGTTTTGGGAGAAGAGTGTGTTCCTCTTCCAGAAACCTTTTTTCAAAAAAGAGAGTGAGCATGGAAGGAAAGCGTATGACATGCATGAACTTAGTGTGATTGCACCTCTGCTTGCAAATATTGGAAATGAAAGATTTTTGCCTTGTGACCACAGTAGAAATGTTTCTATTTTGCAAGAAAACACTTGGTGACCAAAGGGACTTCCTCTGTTATTTGTCATACACAGCAAATTTCATGCACAATTTGCACCCCCAATATTAATTTCCTTTTATGAATGTGAGGAAATTTTCAAATAGTCATTTGGTTTGTTTGCTTTATTTTTGCAGTATATAGCTGATTAAAGCAATATAGATGCTCCAGAACTCTAGGGAAAGGTGAAAGGTCAGCCTTGTGCCTTAGGGATGGCAATAATATAAACCTGTCATTTCTTTTCTCCTCCCTTTACCCATTTCCACATCTTTTTCTACTGCTTTCTTCCTTCAGCATTTTCTGAAACCGTGTAAGGCAACTGAAGGCTGGTGATGAAAAGGAAGCAAGAGAAAAAGGAGTGTGTAAGAAAGGTTTAAAAAGGGCAATGAGAAAAAGAAACCTGTAAGACATGTCAACAAAAGCATGAAGATTGATATTGCTAGAGCAGAAAATGGTGTCCAATTCCTACTAGAAGCTGATAAGTTTGGTATAGAGAAGTGTGCATTCGCACAAACCCAGATCCATGCTGCATGAAGCAGAAAGCCAGTTTTTGGAGAGAAAAGGAAGGAAAAATAAGAACAGATTTAAAGAGCACTTTTTAAATTTTTTTTCCTCTTGATTTATGAGTTCCATGAGAAGGGTGTTATTCTCTTTTCCTTTTGAAGCTGCTAAATTCTACAGAGAATTGCAGGAGCTAGGGTGCAGATGTCATGTCACGAAAATACAGCAATCTGCAAAGCAGAATACCTCTGTGGATTGTCAGTGTTGAATATAGCTCATCACATACAAACTTCCATAGCGTAAATGCCTACCTCTGAGCTAGTCATCTGATCTTCTCATTAAAAGACAAGAAGAACAGACATTTCTAGGTGTGATTTGTCTTTTCAAGAGTAAGACATTTCTGTTTGATTGGAGAAAACATGCCCTAAAAGCATCTGGCTTTATCTATTTGTTTCCGAGCAAGCCTGGACTGAAGAGCTTCGATGTAGATATTAACAGTGAAGACATGTAACATTAGAGATGAACCCCATTTTTGAGTCTAATTCTGAAGAGTCATGATTGCCATAGGAAGAAGGGATCTCTTGACTCTTCTTGAACTATTGTGAGAGCAGATAAAGGGACAAGAATTTCTGATTATCTTTCCAGTCCCTGTGGAAACCCTCCTGTGCACTTGAGTCAAAAAGATTTATATGGCAAACTACATTATTCCAGACAAACAAGGCACTGTGGAAAAGAGAGGAGTCAGCCTCAGCCTGCCCAGTAACATTAATAACTTGCTTTATCAATAGTGCTAACTAATGCCATAGAAAACTATTTGCTTCCCATACCACACTCTTGCTTGGAGATGCACAAGGCTACCCTGATTGCATAGGTTTTGGTAATGGCAGCAGGTGATTTTAACTGATGAGTGTACAGACAGAGATAGTCTGTGAGCCAGCACTTTACTTCGAAAGTGGGATTTGATTGTGCAATCCAAAGACATTTTGAGGACATTGAATTTCCTTGCTACTTTAGAATGAACTATGGGACAGTGTGACGGCCCCCAAGCTTCTATCTTTACTTTAAAAAAAAAAAAAGTCCAATTACCAGAAAATTTGTAATGCATTGTGATTATTCATAACATCTGCTTGTTTCCTTAGCAGTAATTGTTAGGACTCAGTTTTCTTGTAAGAGAATCTTTTGTCTAACAGAAGAGAGATCCTGTGTCCTAAACTGTCATTGCTGCCAGTTATTCCCAGGTCAACCAACTAATAACCCACGGTTATTCTAAACAAAACAACATACAAACAAAAAGATGCACTAGAACAGTTTGGGCCAAACCATCTATTTGTGCAATCTGTAGCTTGGCAGGCCTTTGGTAATTTATGCTAGGTGAGCATGTGACCTGTACCTTTTAGTCTCTTAAGTCTAAACAAAGCCTTTTATTTCAGATTTAACATCTCCTTCATCTGAAAAATGTATTCAGCTTTGAAACCACTAGTGAGGGAGACAATCCTCCAAGTGTGAGACCTGTGGAAAACATCAGAGAACTTCTCCTACTCTGCATTCAGCATATATTTGAATCTACTAATGTCAGACAGAATACATTTTTCCTTTCTTACTCATCCCTTAGAGGCAACCACTGACGAGTTACATTTCTTCTCATTTAATGAAAAGGCCTTACATAAAAGACCCCCTTCTTTCTACATTTCCTTGCTTTTAAGCAGCAAACCAATTCAAAGCAAGAACCCTTGCATGCAGAAAAACATTTGTTTGCAGAGAATAATTCCTCCCTGGTGTTTGCCACATATTTATTTTGTCTCAGCACTATAAAAATGGGTCTTGTTGCTGACTCAGAAGGAGCTCATTACAGAAAGACTTCACCTTTCAGCTGCAGAAGATGTTTCCTTGAAATGATAATGTAATGAGTGTTAGATCAGCCGTATGTAGCCGTTAGGCTATTCTTTTGATCGGTTGGAAATGCATTTGTTAAAAAGCTGCTTTATTGATTTCCTGGCTGGTTTTTATACTGTTTGGATCATCTGTACACACACACATATCACATTTTTACTACTTCAAAGTGGTTAATAAATTCACACTACTCAGGAGATTGAACACGAAATGGAGTGAACCCTTTCTATGGAGAACTCTGTTGTTCAACCTTTGATAGAAAGAGTCTTAGCTGCATGCTGAGTGTCTGCTTTAAAACATTTTTAAAACAATCTGCCACAAAGAGAACAGCATACACTAAGGCGAAAGAATATGGCTCCCGGGGATATAAACATAGAGAGGGGTTATGATTAAGATTTCTGTAAATCCAGATGAGAAAATATTACTGAGCTTGTACAGACTCAGTACAGATATTCTTTCCTGCTAACCTATCCACATTAAATATTTACGTTTGTTGCTGTTATGATCCATTAGCTGTAAAATTTTAAGACATTGCAGGTGTTAAAGGGAAGCATATGCTTCTACATATAAATTGCTAGAACTATGCAAAATACCTGTAGTTAAATGTCATGGGCTTCGTTGGCCTTGGATTTCTCTTGGATCAATGTTTTAGATTAGAAGTAGGTTATTGAACTGAGGTGTTGATCGCAATTTCTGTTTGATAAAGATTTAAGATTTTTTTAATTTTTTTTTGTTTGGTTTACTAATATGTTAACATCCTTTTGTCATCATGAACCTTAGGAGCCATCCTTGAATTATTAATCTTAAGTGACTGTTTTGACTACTGTGTTGTAATTAATCTCAGGTTTTCTGGCTAAGGATGCTCACGTTTCCTTTCCTTTTTCCGAGTTGAGTTACTAATTTCTATTTCATATCAATATGATTCCAGTGCTAGCAGCAAAGTTTTACATCCCTGTGATGTCTGTGAAATCTAATACACAACTTGGCTACATAGTTACCAGGCCATTCAAATGATCATGCTACTTATTTAAGTGCTTGGCTTTGGCTATGTCCGGGGCAGGATATGAAGTCAGAAGATACTGTCTTGGCATAAGTTTTAATTTTTTTCAGCTGGTTAAATTAAAATGTCCAAACTGAAGCTTTCTAGTGTGAAGTCATTGAAGTTGTCAGGTATGAAATTGCGAAAATGAAATTACCTAGAAGGACTTAAATATACTTTCAGTATTTTGTGCATAAATGTCCGCATATATGCAGCATCGAAGGAAACTTGAGCATAAGGAATAGAATAGAAATATTTAACAGAAGCCATTTAAATTTCAGTACCTTAGTCCTCTATCTATAAAATAAGCATAATAGACTTTCTTGCCTCTCAAAAGGATTGTGAAAATAAATATATTAGATTGCAAAGAATTGGAGTATTATGGTAATAGATACCATATGCCCAACTAAGATAGCTGGGAACAATTTCTGAAGAGGCAGGTGGTTTATTCATAGACCGCAGAATCATTAAGGGTGTAAAGGACTTGTAGAATTCTTTTCATTCAACTCCCTGCTTAAAGCAGGGCCAGCAAATCTTCCCTTTCTCAATGTATTTCTATAAATAATAGATATCTGACTTTGGAAAAGATGGGGGGTCAGTCTTAAAGCTTATTAAAGAAGTGATTTCATTTTATTTTGTTGGAAAAATTGAAACAAAGCCAGCTAGAAAATAAAACATTGTTTTCAATTCTTGAAAAGCTATAGCAAGCAATGCAGGACTAAGTTTGATGCTTTATTTAATCTGTAAAGTCTTAAAAGTTTTTAGATTAATAATTACTTATTTAAATGTTTACAATGTTAAAATGATTCTTTATGCTTTAATTTGAGGAAAAACTAGGCTGATGAATGCAATCTCAGAACATTTTCATGTCAACAAATCAGTATTTGTCACAAGAAAATTAATATCTTTCACAAAAAAGTATTGAAAGTTTCTATCCTGTTTATTCTTTTTTTTTTTCTAAAAATAATAAATACATATTTTCATCAAGGGTGCTCCTTTAGTTAACTGGATTTATATGTATACACAAAATTAAGAAAACATCTGTTTTTTTCTGAGGGAGGGTTTTTATTTCTGGACTTGTGTCAGCTTTTTAAGAGCTTTTCTTTTTTTGACAGCATATAGCTTCTCCTTCATCTCAGGAGTTCTATTTTAAAACATTTACAAAAATTTAAGATTAGTTTTTTGGTCTAGTGAATGCTGTTTTGCTATTCAGTCTTCAAAGTTTTATCCTTTTGACGATGCAAGGATAACAGACAGGGGCATCTTATTATCTGATTCCAGATCCCTGCAGATGACAATATTAATTTCTTGGATAGAATGCAAAGTTGAGTTTTGAAGTGAGAAATCTCTCCATCATATAAAGCACACCTACAGAAAGACAGCACATCTTCAGATGTGCCAGTTTGGTGAAGTGGTGGGGAATGATGCCCTGGTTTACTGGACTGCTTTTGCCAATGACTAGCAGAAAATGTCCTCCCTAGTATATGGAGAAGGCAATTATTCAAAAACTGAACAGACTCAGTCTTGTGTGTTGTGTACAGCCTGCAGTTTTGTTGATGTATTAATGATGTTTTTCAGCAGGAAGGCTTGTATTTCCCTCTTTCCATCGAAGACACCTATGCCTGTGATTAGCTTGATAAAAGATATGTGTAGAAGACAGTGGATGTAAGTTTTATGTGCAAACAGTGGTAAATTCTTTAGACAGCTGCCATATTTGTCAGTAGGTGAAAAGGAAATGGGAGGGCATCAAATGGAAACCACTCAAAATATCCTACATATAATATTTTAAGACAGTGATATGGTTTTCAGATTGTATTGACCTTTGGCATTCACTCTATCACTTTCTATTCATTCTATCTAACCTATTCTAATGTATTACTCATTATCTTATGATAAAGATAGTTTGTAGGTTAACTCTCATATAAAACAAATAAATTAACTCACCAAACTTATGTTCAGGATTAATAACCATCTTCCTGAATATTTATATTAAATCAGGATAGTTTATGAGAAAGTTATTCATCTGGAGATACTTTTAAAAAAATGCATGGTATACTTATGTTTTGAGCAGTAGATCTATCTGTTGTTACTCTTTCAGCGACTGAAACATCACTTTTATAATTACTATTTTAATCCTTTCATCAGCTGTCACTCTCATATCCCTGCCTTTCTTTTTAGACCATTGAGTCCTTTGAATGCTTAGAGGTCTGCACAGAGCTTTGGCCCAACATTGCAATCTTTGTTCTCTGTTGCTATGCCTCATTAAGCATATAAAAATGTTAGTGTATTTTTAAATATATATAATGTTCATAGTGTTACTTTTCCATATAAACAATTGCTTTTCTTGAAACGAGTGTGTCATGAGTATAAGAGGAAGTATTTGATCCTGAGGTGGGATTAATGACCCAAGAGACAATCTCTCTTTCTCTTGCATGTGCTGGGTAATACCCACACTGGGAAGTTTTTGAACCAGTACTTCAAAGCAGAGGGGTTCATTACCTTTGGAAATCAACTCATCCAGTATATAATGAATGGACCACTGCATTCTGAGGCTGGACAGTGCTCATGATCTGGTTCTTTATTGTTATTTCTGTTTAGATTGTGCTACTGCTATGTCATCATCTTGTTTATTCTCTTCACTGTTTGAACGATGCAGGAAATGCTGCGAATTTCCCACTGGGATTAGAAAGGCCTATGCTTTTATTAAAGCTACTGTCGTTTTTGTTCTGACAATTGGAAATTGTGATGTGTCTGATCTGGTTACATATACCAAGGAATGTTTATGATTGTGTGCTGTGGCTTGGAAATACAATGGGAATGCTAAGTAAAGTTTCAGCTATGTATGTAAATTGGCAGAGAGAGGGAGGGAGAGAGGAAGAGTGCAAGAAAAAGTTAACTGCTCTGACTGATGTGTAACTGCTAAGAAGCTGGAAGGTAATATGATCAGCAATGCACCTGCAGCCCCTAAGGGGCCTGGATCTTAAAGGCTGCAAAGATCTGAATTCTCAGAAGGAGATGAGGAATCAAATGACACCAAATGTGTGGTGATGATTTAACTGGGGACCTTATTGTTATTCTTGGACTGTGAATCATAGAATAGTTTGGGTTTGAAGGGACCTTTAAAGGCCATCTAGTCCAACCCTTCTGCAATGAGCAGGGACATCTGCAACTAGATCAGGTTTCCTGGAGCATCCTGGCCTTGAATGTTACCAGGGATGGGGGTACTACCATCTCTCTGGGCAACCTGTTCCTGAGTTATATCATCCTCATTGTGAAAAATAGTCTTCCTTATATTTAGTCTGAAACTACCTTCTTTTAGTTTAAAACATTACCCCTTGTTCTATCACTGTAGACCCTATTAATAAGTCCATTCTCATCTTTCTTGTAAGACCTCCTTTAAGTGTTGAAAGGCTGCCATAAGGTCTCTCTGGAGGCTTCTCTTTTCCAGGCTGAACAACCTCAACTCCTCAGCCTTTCCTCACAGGGAGAAGTGTTCCAGCCATACGATCATTTTTCTGGTCCTCCAACAGGTTCATGTCTTTATTTTGCTGAGGATGCCAGAGCTGGACACAGCACTCCAGGTGAGGTCTCACCAGTGCAGAAGAAAGGGGCAGAATCACATGCATACGTAGACTCTTTTAAGTTTCTCAACTATTTTCTTCTGCAATAAAAAGGTTTTCTTAAGTGTGTATTTCTATTGTAAACCTGTGACAGAAGGAAATACCATTTTTCTAGAATTATTCTTAGGTATATCAAACAGCAGTAATCTACAAGCAGAACTGGTGAGATCATGACTGAAACTCCATCTCGCTCAGCCTCCATGATAAAAAGGATGTTGCAGAGTAGACCTAAGATAAAAGCTCTAAAATAAGCTCCCAAATAATTTGACATCCTGAAAATGTACCTTACTGTGAATAAGTTAGAGCGGGATCTGTTTTGTTTATCAGAAATGATGTTTAGCATTCAAGAATGATTTTACCATGATACAAGTATACAATCAGTATACAAACAACCCTGCTAATTTCATGAAACTGCAATAAAATCTGGAAACTGTACTTTAAAGTGTTTACATTTATTAATTTTTAGGTATATCCTACCTCAAAGGTAGCCTTGGGTCATATAACCATTGGAATACATTGTGAAGTGTTGTAGCTATTTCCCTACTCTGTTGTCTTTCAGTCCACTGCTTGGATAGCCTTATAAAGGGTAAGTCTGGGACAGCTAAAAGGTTGTGAAGACAATGCCAAAATCACTTGAGGCAAAATTTCTGTGCCCTTTGTTAAGGAGGGATAAGATTAGATGTTGATACATTTGCTGAGAAATGTTCTTATGTAGATTAATCTCTTTCTTAAAACAAGGGTGAGAATGATTCTTACTCCACCTAGACTTTTATCCAGTTTGTTTAAAGTAACCAAAGCTGCATTAGAGTGAACACAATGATTGCAGCCAACTTAAATAGTTGTTAGAGAGGGTTCAGTGGCCACATCTCTACTGATAAATAATAGAGTAGAGAATGAGCTGGAGTGCTAGATTGTCCAGTGTTGATTGTTCAAACACTGCCTAGCTGTTAATGAGCTCTTGTGCATGACTGTGGCCAGTGTCAGCCAAATATTATGGCCTACAGTGCTCAGAGAGGACCAGGTACTTCACAAACATGTAGTATGGACAAGATTGCGCCAGCGATGGCTTCTGCCATCTTACTTTGTCATCACTTGCGTCCAGATGGTATTGGGACTGGTGGATCTCTGATATTACTCAAAAAGTACATGAGAAATCCCATTTTTCATTTGTTTCACTGAATCCTGTTTGTCCTTTATTATCTAAATAGTAAAATAGACTGGGGGGGGGGGGGGTTGTTACTTAAAAAAATCCTTTGTAATTTTGATAGGAAACATGTTTATATACAGCCACCAGGGCAGGTAGAACACTGCTGGTGGGCAGCACAACAGCAGTTTGCTTCATGAGCCTTACTAGCATATGCCCTCCTCCTAGCTGAATACAAGTACATCCACAATGCTGAGTTTCTACTACTGGAGTTGTCCAGGGTCTTGAAAGGAGGCAGGGTTTTTCTCGACTGGTATTTCAATGCTGTTTTTCATATTCTGTCATTTGTGTGTGATTTCGTGGTCAGAATGGCTTGTTTTCTAAGCCTTTTGTCAATAGCTAGGGCTGCGGCAGAGTGAGGCTTGTATATTCTGGTTTATTCCGTGATCCTTGTCTCGGTTTGACCCTTCATGCAATAATTCTTGAAATATCCCTTTGACTGTTATCAGGTGGGTTGTGCATTGGTAGCTGATGCTCCTAATGAAGGAATGAGATTGTGCTATTGCAGGGAATGTATAGTTTGTTTTCTTAAAGGCAGCTTTCCCTCATGCAACTCCACCTTACCTCTCCCTAGTACGTAACATGCGGTGCAAGGCCAGCATTTCAGTCCTGCGGGAGAGTAGTGTGCTCTGCTGCTCATGCTACCTGAAAAAAAGGCTGTTTTTTCCACTTGTCTGAAGTACTGCAGTGGTGCAGCTTTTTAAGTGTATCAGTCCAGCACTGTAAAATATACAGATTCTGCGTGCCTGGTGGCATTTTGATAGAGATGCCTCTACCAATTCATGGAGGCAGACAGGCAAATAGCGTATTTGTGTTTGTTCAGCATTGTTCTCGCTTTATTTCCTTGTGGAGTCATTCCTTACCAGCTAAGAACAAGAGAAAGGATGGAAGTCTAAACAAATATGTCTTCAGGGAGAGCATCCTGATGGCTCAAAGGAGTTACCTACAGTCAGTGCAGCATGTTCTTTTGTTGTAAAGTGCTGTTAATATCTGTCTTATAGCAAATTGAGTATTTTTCCCTCTCTTTTTGGGCCTTTATTCCATCTGAAATTGGTCTTTCAGAAGTCAACACTAGATCAAAAAGGAAAAAATATACCATTTTTGTAAACAACAGAATTGAGCAACCAATGAAGTACTAACCAGTGGAGTTGCTCCCCCTTTTTCAGTCACAAAAGTAACTTAATGAAAGGCTGCAATTACATCTCTGATCCCTCCTTTAAATCATATGAAGTGTTATTTAAATTTGTGGCTTTAGACAAGTGGTGAAGCTGAAATACCTCATTTAAAATGTTAAAAAGTACACCAGATAAATCCCAAAAGAAATAAACTAAAACAGTAACTCGGGGAATCTGATAAAATTTCACTATCCTGTAGAGACGTTTTCTGTTGTGGAAGATGTTCTATTAATGAATATATTAAATCCTTGGACAATTCTGGTTTTTAACTCAATTTTCACAAATTCTTTTCACACACATATATACTCTTAGTTTACCTCTGCCTTTTATACTCATAGCAAACACTGTAAACAAATAATAGTGCTCAAGGCTAGAAACTGGTCAGTTTTATAAAGAAGAGGTGTTTTGTACTTCCTAACAATTTCTGTCTCCAAAAAAATGGTTTTTTCATCTGAGGTGAAATTTTAGAAGTTGAGTACTTGTACTTATCACACATACATGCTAATGAGAACAGCTTTGCATAAAATTACTTTGGGCATTTTTTTTGTTTGTTTGTTTTCCAAGCTGAAATACACTGCATTAGTAGCCAGTGTTTGCTGCAGTTAATACTTGCCTGGAAAATAGCCACATGTAAGAATTCACTGACCCAGAAATGGGAGAAACCAAATCAATCAGTGAGTCAGGGACATCAGATCTGATGGATCTCTGAGCACTGCTAACATGGATGATGTTCTCTACTTGAAGGTTCAGTCTTAATGATAACATCAGTAGGGAGATAAAATTGGAAAGAATATGTTGTATGTTTGCCAACTCTTTTCCCATGCTTTGCAGTCACTGGAAACAGTAAACAAAATTCTGGCTGTACAGTCTCAAAAGATTTGTAAAAAGAGGACAATGACTGCTGCGCTTTATACCTTGAAGGATCAGTAAAATTAAGTGGCAGCATCCTCAGCATCTTATTCATTTAATCTTTTTCTTAATTTTATTTTTTTGGAGTATTTTGCATTTGTGTTGTTTGTTTTGTGTGTATGTTTTGTTTTTGTTAGGGTTTTTTTTTGTCATGCAAGTGATTCAGAAGAGTATATCATACATGTATGTATATAGCACATATCTGTATTCAGTGAGCTGCAAAGTGGGAAGACTCTCTACATCAAATACATGGGCATCTTTTTGAAAAGGTTCCTGTTACAAACAGCCTTTATGTGAGCAGTAATGAAATTTCATGCACCCCTGTAGCAAAGCAGGGCTAGTGCCAAGAACTCATCAGATAGTACTGAGGATATTGAGGATCTTCAAGTAGTTGAATGGCAGACTGTAAACACAGTCTGTATGGCAGACTGTAAACATAGCACTTAATAGGCAGCAAACACAGCAAGTACTTTTTTGTGAGAAAGAAGAAAATTATGTTGGCAAATTAACCTGTTAAATGCCATAAAGATGAAAATATACCTTTGTAAAAAAAATCAAATAGTTGTTTTGATGCATATACTTTTTTTTTTGTCTAACTTTCTAAAGAAAATAATGTTAGTGGCCCATTGGCTATGACACCAGAAAATATGGCATGCAAACATCCTGCACTTGTGTATGGATTTTTTTTTTTTACTGTCTCTGTACTTTAATTATTTCCTAGTAGGAGTGAATGAACATAGTCACCTTGCTCTGGTAAATTGCCTGTGTACTTCTCACACCTTTTAATTTCTTTCCTTTGGTCTTACTCTTTGTACAGCAAACTTTGAGGAGTGCTGTGCTTTTCCCTATGTTGAGTAGATGCTAATGCAAGATAAAGAAATGACCAATTATGCAGCTTCAGTGTAAAGCCATCACTAACTCAAGTGTTGAAGTAATGGAATAGTTCCTTTCTCCCTTTCCCTACTATGAAAACGTTGATTCTTTTGAAGAGGTGAATACATCTGTTTGAATTTTTCAACTTTGAGGAAAAAATTAATTGAACCGAGTGCCAACATAAATGTTTTCACATGAAACAGTGTTGCATGTATGTGCCGGGAAAATGCATTAAAGTGACGGTAGGTGGCTGAAAGCATCAAAAGATACCAGATTTGTTGAACACTGAGTTGTTATAGCAATGTGTTAACTTTTTATATTGTGACTAGAAGGGGAAGAGATCTATCAGTATGCAAATGGAGTTCATGCTAAACCAAGCATCTTTTAGTAAGTAAAAATTAAGCTGTATGTGTGAGGGTTGTAGTCCTATTCAGGCTTGACGGGTTACTTTGGAGTACTGTGTATTATATGAATGGCAGTTGTAATGGGTGAATAAAGAACAAACATCTGCTGCTGCTGAGATGCACAGAAGGTAGTAAGTGTTGGTCTACACTGAGGTGTTAGAGTGTGTCCAAGGAAGGATAATGAAGCTGGCGAAGGGTCTAGAGAACGCCTTCAGAGAAGCTGTTGAAGTAACTGTGGTCATTTAGCCTGGAGAAAAAGGAGGCTCAGGGGAAACTTTATCACTCTCTACATATACCTGAAATGACGTTGAGGCGAGGTGGGGGTTGGTCTGTTCTCCCATGTAACAAGGGATAGGACAAGAGGAAATGGCCTCAGGTTGCACCAGGGGAGGTTTAGATTGGACATTAGGCAAATTTCTTCAGTTAAAGAGTTGTAAAGTACTGAAACAGACTTCCCAGGGAAGTAGTGGAGTCACCATCCCTGGAGGTATTCCAAAGATGCATAGATGTGGTGCTTAGGGACATGGTTTAGTGGTGACCTGACAGTGCTGGGTTAAGGGTTGGACTTGATCTTGAAGGTCTTTATCAAACAAAATGATTCTATGATTTTATTAGGAAGATAATCAGAGCAACTTTTGACAAGATAACTAGATGACAATTAAAAATATTATATCTACAGAGTACCTACACAGGAATGTTGATAACATTAGCAAAAGGAGGAGGATTGGGATGAACAGCAGGTGTAGCACTTTAGCCTGAGTGATGAAAGTATCTCTGAGTTATGAAAGTCCTGCATAAACCTGCTGTGGTGATTCAGGTATATGGGAAATCCTAAGTGTGTAGGGCTTTCATGAGCAGGAAATGTGAAGATGAAGTCAAGGATGGGATGGAGCAAATTGTGCATCAAAAGAAGCCACAGCAGAAGTAAACCAGAAGCCTATGCACTGCTTTGCCTACTTCTTAAATTACAAAGAAGAAACAGAAATCAGAATGCTCTTTGGAGCTTTTCTGGACGTGCTAATGTTAAAAGACCATGATGACATAGCCGTCTGAAGAGACTGTTCTGAGGGTGGCAGGGAAGTATTTCCTCTCGGTTTAACATTCTGGAAAGCTGGGAAATCTTACTGTGCTGGCAGCTGACTGGCCACAGGAAATAGAGTTCACAGTCACAGATCATGAACTCAGTGAAGCTGGTTTTGGACTCTTCATGTGCTTAGAAGAATGGCTATAGAGTGCTTTATATATATATGTTTCAGCACATCAGTATAATGTTCTCTGTGCCATGTATGCCTCTCCGTGCCTGTTTATTTTGAAACAATAGGTGAGGGATGCACAATGTGAATAATATCAGTTTAAGATAGTGTTTTGATTCTTCAGCTGCTCTAGAATATGCTTCAGAATTCACTTTGTGTAGAGAAAATAGGTCAGACTTGTCCAGCTGTGACTTTAGAAGCTGCTGTGGGGAACGAACTTTCTGCAGCCTCAGTTCTAGGACAGAGCAGAGCTGTTATCTCATTTAACTACCTGTTCTGACAGCCAGGCATGCTTGTCCCTTCTGGTAATAACAATTTGTTTTTTATGGCACCTCCTTTGGGAAGTAGCCAGATCACTCTCCTATTGCCAGTTGTAACCTCTGCGTTGGTATGTGTCACATCTAGGTATGAGATTACTTTTATGGAAAAAAATAAAACCATAACAACAAAGCATTTGGAGGTAATAATTGATTTGCAAGCAACCACGTCGTTAGTGACTAGTGAAGTTCACCATCTCCCAGTTATTTCTGTTGTAGATATGGGTTCATTAAAAAGTGCTACCACTCTGCCAAGAATGGTAAGTCCCTTCTCTGCTTTTTCTTTATTTTTAGAAATGGCTGTATGCCTCCTGGTTACAGGATCTGAGTATCTGGATTTGTGCCTCTAATAATTTCACCGACCAGCCACTCGGTGCGTGAATTTAGCAGTGGCAACACAGATTAAATACAAGTGGGTTTGGATGGTTGAATCATTTTTCATATTACTTGGTCTTATATTTTAAATAGTACTGACAATGCAGAGTATTCCATGTTAGGTTTATACTATTTCTCCAGTGGTGTTTCATGATCCAAGTAAAACTGACAAAAGCATAATGAAGTATAACTAGAATAGAAACCTTCACTGACCACAAATTGGGTATGCATTGTATAAAATTTTATGAAGGGAGTCTTCTTTGTTATTACAAATGGTTTGCACATTTCAAATTCCCTTTTTTTTTTCTATTGAAAAATACCTCATCAAATGCGCTTTAGGTCTAAGATCAGTGCACACTTAACTGGGAGTTAATTAATTAACAGGGTTTAGAAATTAACATAATGCACAATTTGAAATTTTCATTCTGGCATGATTGAACACATTTGGCTGAAATATCACGTAATTGGCAAGCACTAGGAAGGTGTTTTTCATGATGTAAATGAGCATTAACTATGCTTAGGGCTTTGACTGACTTAATCAGCTATTTTTTTGTGGACAACCCTAGAACTTGAGTGCCCCAAAATTTAAAAGGATCCGGCTGTGGAGTCAATGAAGAAGAAAAGAGGTTACTGGGTTAAAAGCCAAGGGGGGAAAGAAGAGAGGGAAGAAATGCTGCATCTGTGTGCCTTTAGTTGCAGAGGAATCGGTAGGAAACTCAGACCGCATAGACTAAGCATTCAAACTGTCTCTTTTTGCTAAGGGCCAAATAATGCATTCTGATTTGCTCATTAAATAGATGCTTTTTAGTCATCTTTGAACTCTTAAATAGACACACAGTGCTGGGAAAAAAACAAACAAACAAAGCAATGTTTGAAAGTTCAGACAATTATCTTTTCAGGATTTGGCATGTTCCACCATTTTTTATATTTTTATAGTTTTTCTAGTTCCAATAATGAAATGGTGATGCCCTGCCAAGAACATGATGAACCCTGCTATTACAAATAAGAAGAACATACCATGTGATATTCACTGTGCTTCTAGGAGACCTGAGGAAGGCTCTGAAGGCCCACGCTACCTTAAGGTGCAGATTACATGTGCAGCCTGGCCTCTGACCTGGGCTCAGTACTGAGTATTGGCAGTGCACGAAGTGGTTAATGTCACTTTCTGTCTGTGATGTACAGCAGGGATGCCAAGCTCAACAGAGTAGCTGGCCAAAGAAAATCCAGGTTATCAGGACAGGTCACACTTTCCACCTCTTGCCTAAATCTGCTTCCTCATTTCCCTCCTGCAGTAATGTCCTTATGGCAAGGTCCTGCCCCACTGACCTTCATGTGATGTGTCTTCTCTCGCCTTATCCATATCTGTTCTAGTTTTCTTATCAAGACAAGAGAGCCAGCCTTCTCCTGAGGCTTTCTGCTTTTGAGATGTTTTTGTTTACCTGTTTGCACTTCGGCCAGCACCTCTAGCAGCCAGCTAAGAGTGCCCTTTTCCCACGTGCTGCATGCCAAACAGTACCTGTACCCTTTCCAGATGGGATACAGGCACACTGCAAGGGTTTCACTGTCTAGGAAGGACACTTTCCATCTGGATGTGTGGGATATCCCATGCTGTTAGCGGGCTACACAAATTACTGTTAAATCCGAGTGTTGGCATAGGATTGGAATGAGTGCATCATGTCACTGGACTATACATGTGGTGAATTTTATTTTTTTTGGGTGGCTGAGAGCAACTTAAAGCTGCTTTACTAGAATGAAAAGTTGTAAAGTTTGAAAACAAAACAAGCAAAAAGAAAAGCCCAAACCCAAACCAATTTCATATGCGGAAATGCTATTTTTGTGCATGAGGTCCTGTGTATTTTGATGTTTATCACTTCATGTTCTTCCTTAATTTCTGGTTTCTTTGTGTTTACATCTCCCTGGCTTATTAACTGTGCAGTGCCTTCTTACTTTGCTGGTGGTGACAGGCTGTCACACCACTGTAGATTTCCCTGTTACAGAAGCCCATTAGTGACAAACACTGACTCATGGCCCAGCACTCGTTCAAAATCACAATTGGAAAAATCTGAAATCCAACCTCTGAAGCTTCCCTCTGAACCCAAAACTGCTTCAGCTCTCCCTCTCCCCTCCGTCTGCCTCACCTACTCATTGCTGCTACCACAGCTACCATTCCCTAGGTGACTAAATCACAATCCCTTGACTGCAGCAAGTGCAGCAGATGTGCACTCCACTGCAGTGTTAAGCAAGAGCAATGTGGCAGGCTGCTGAGGGCTTGTCGGACACCATGCAACAAAGCAGCCATCAGTGGGTGTTAATTTCATCTGCATTTTCCTTTCTCAGTTGTGCTTTATGCTTCTTTACACAAAGCTAAGCTATCTAGGAATACCATTATTCCCAATGTGTTAGCTGTAAGCCTGTCAAGTACTCAGAAAAGAATAAAGAGCTGTAGTAGTGCATTTTGTACATCTCTAGAAAGGGTTACAGACAAGAACACTGGGGTTTGGTAGGGTGTGCTGCTGGTGTTGATGCAGATAGTAATGCAGCTTATAACAACCGAAAAAAAAATAATCTGAAAACGATTGCCTTCTCTGTCTCTTTTTTTTTTTTTAAAAAAAAAAAAGATGACATTATTTCTTTACTGAAAGTTATGGATGTTGGTCATATTATAGCAGAAAACACTCTATCAAGTTGATGGGAAGAATCTAGTGGAGGTGAACAATGTCATTTGCCAGAGGAACTGATTTTATTTTCCAAAGAGGGAGGAAAAAGAAAGGTCATCCTGTACAAAGGTGGGAAGAGAAGAAATTGCATTTTGTCACTTAATTAACAACCCAACAATCTATAGCCTGTAGCTTTCCTGCAGACCCATAATTGGGAGCGGAACCCACACATTTCAACCTTCAGGCCTTCTAACACATAATGCAAGGTATCAGTATGTGTGAGAAATCACCAGCATAGGACATCTGTGTTGTCGTGTGCTATGGCAAGTCGATCAGTCCTTAATTAATTATTGATAATTTCTGATGATTCTATTGTTTTTATTTTTAAAATGTAATTTTAATTATTGGAAAAATGAAATGGTTTATTTGAAAAAAAAAAGTATAAAAAGAACTTTTCTTAAACTTGTTTAGTTTGGTTTGTTTCTGATTTTTGTTTGTTGGGTTTTTTTTTTTGCTTTGTTTCTTTTTGGTGAAGCATTTGAATGAATATTTCAAAGGCTTTCAATAAAAAAAAAATAAAAGAAAGCCCATAAGACATTAGAAAACACTAAGAAAGAGAGACTGAATATTGGAGGTATGAATATGACTATTACTCAATGAATATGTGGAGATGAATACGAGGGGAACAACGCTTCAACAAACAGATGCTTATTCTTCTCAGAAGACCTGCTTCCTAACCTGCTTCTGCAGGCCGTACTGACTGGAGAAATTATATGACAGCTCTTCCCTTCCCCCTCTGACTCTGCCCCTGAGGATTCAAAGATTTAATTTGATATGCATTTGGGTATTTCCTCCCATCCTCTCAAATCTCCAGGGATATTTTATCACTTAACACTGTTAAAATGTATATGTTGTTAACCTACTACCTCAGCTGAGCTTGTACTTGACTGCTTTCTTCGTCAAAAGGCAAAGCAAGTATTCAAAATATACACAAATACAGGTTTTTATAGGCAAGCTGTAAGCAAATACAGGTTTTAGCAGGCATACATTCTGCAGGCTCCATATTCTCCTTTTCCATGGATCAGTGGATCCATATTGAAAGCCTATGAGAAGGCTGTTGGATGTGTGATGGTCACAATAGGTATTAGATCAGAGAGAAAAATAAACAAATAGAACTATCATTCAAAATGGCACAAGGTTGGTGATTACAAAATAGAAGAAAAAAACCTGAACCTAGACAGAAAATGTTACCCACAGTTTACTGCCATTTCAGAGCACTGGTAGGCAATAGTAAATCAGTTGGATGATCAGCCTATCTTCCTCAAGTTTATTTATTAATACATTTTTTAAAAAATCTTGACCACCATCTTCCAAGTGAGAGAAAGATCTAAAATTAAATCATATAAAAAAGACTCTTTGGGTGATGATAAAAACTTACTGATGTTTATAACTTTTTAGAACAATCGTTAATATCATGAGATTCAGTGTATGGATACCCTTAACGTTCTTTGATAAGTCAGTTTTCGGGTGGGCATTTCATTACAGAAGGAGCTGGTGCTAAGCAGGGGAATGATGTGCTTTAAGTTTAATGAAGCAGGCAGAAGCATCCCTAGTTTTGAAAACCTGGCAGAAACTGCCCTTGCTGCAATTAAGATTTGCTTGGGTGGTAGTGGAATATCAATGCCATTAGGCATTGTTTTTAATGCCATTGCATCCTTACAGGAAAGGAGAGAAAGCATTTTCTCTGGCACATGGCAAGATGAACCTAAGACCTGCATAAAAATGTCTGTATTATGTGGTTCTCATGTCTGGAATTTTGCCAGCAATTTATTTTACCTTAAATAGAATGGAGGGTGGAGAGGAGTTGTATAGGAAAGTGAGCAGCAACATCTTGTCCACACTCCCATGAAGTACCCTGTGTGTTCAGTTCCAGACTTGATGTTATGATTTAATAATTTCAAGTCCCAACGCTCTTATAGTTTTTGTCTGTAGAGAATGCATAGCTGACTCCTATAAAACTGTAAGAGAAATCTGGAGACGGGGAAGACATTTGATAACAGGGAAGACCTGAATAAGCAAATTACACATGTTTTTGTGAAAACTGGTTATCAGTGCTCTAGCCAAGCTCACATTTTAGTATCATATTTGCTGTTTAGATTTAGATCCTCAATG
The DNA here is from genome assembly GCA_027560015.1 of Chloroceryle amazona. NCBI lineage: Eukaryota > Metazoa > Chordata > Aves > Coraciiformes > Cerylidae > Chloroceryle > Chloroceryle amazona. The sequence goes on from JANHFX010008113.1 coordinate 18,691, forward strand.
AATTGAACAGTCATGTGTCTATTCATATTAATGCAACACAAAGCTCAGAGAACTGAGATTCAGGTTAGCATACGGACTTTACGATTTCATTATTTTTTTGTATTGTCTACAATAATTGCAACATTATTTCTAAATTCTGCTGCAGTCTCAGAAATGACACTGAGTTTATATTCACGTTTCATTTTTAGGGCTGTGTTCACAGGCTAGAAAATAAATAATGAAGCTTTAGCTTTAGAGGCAGTACTGCTGTAGGGGAAAGATTCAGCAGCAAATTCTGCAAGTGTGGGGTCAGAACATATAATATTTTTTAGCTTATTCTTAATTTTTTGGGGAAGCATAGGGCTGTATAGAGATGCATACTCCAGAGACTTAAAAGATCTCCTTTATTTGTCTTCCAGAATTCTGTCAGGGGTTGAACCTAAGTGGATGCACAGGCTGCTTTTTTTTTTTTTTTTTTTTTTAATGCTCAGATATTTAGTGTTTAGCTGGATTGAAAGCTTCTTTTGGAAATAAGCAGTACACAGACTGCAACCAGTAACTGCTGTGGGGGATGCAGAGAGAAAAAAAAAAAAAAAAATCTATATTTGAATTCCTCTGTCTATAGAGACTGCTCGGTGTGAGCTCGTTTAAGGTTTTTTTTCTTTCCCCATTGCATTATGAAGCCTATTTCCTTTTCGATAAGATTGACTTGCAGATGGATTAGTTTGAAGAACTAGGAATACATGTAATCTGCAAAGGTTTCTCTTTCCTCATAGGGTTAATTCCCTCCCCCCCTTTCCTTTCCATGCTGCAATATCAACAAAGACTACCCTGCACTAAAATCAAAGCAGCTGGGGTGGGGAGAATAGAGGAAAACAAGTAGAAGGTCAGTAGTTGCATTTATTCCTGCACATGTTTGGGTTTTCTTCTCTCTCTCTCTCTCTCCTTATGCTTCCTTTATATATATATATATTTTTAGCAGTTTCCATCAGGTAGTATAATATCTGATGCACTATCATTATATTGTAGAAATTGCAGCAGTTCCACAGTTTTCTAGATGTCATCCTTCCAGATATGTGAGCCTACAGCAGTTTGCATTTGTTACCCTTTCTGGTGCGCTCAAAATATCTTCTAGCATTCATGTACAGATATGAACGATTGCTTCACACAGAGATGAATTGAACCAGCTTGTCATACCTATAAAAATCAATGTATTTTTGGAAAGGGTAGACATATGAGGAATAAAGCAGAATCTGGGGATTCTCAGCTCCCATAGTGCTGTCAAAACCCTGAATTATGATGATAGAAGTCATGGGTCTTAAAATGAGCGTATTCAGTATACTCTATTTTGGTTAAAGGAGATCTCTAATTAGGAAAGGTGGGATTTGTGTTTCCACTGATAATATCTACCTTTCACATGCACATTGCACTATGTGCCTTGTTCCATGACACCTGGCTATGATTAATTGCTTCTTTTCTCATGGTTCAAAAAGAAATACAAATATCTGAAAAATAAAACGTGTTTTCCTCTACATTTCCCCTTTCTCTTTAAGTCTTTGCAGAACACATAAGTCTACATTTTTTGTCAGTACTATGTTTTCTGTTATTTAATACCAGTGCCACTTTATGGTGGTAGTGACGGCACAAACACTGCTAAAGCACCTGGGGGAAAAAAAACCTCACCTGCAATACACTTGTTTAGTACTCCCTGCCTAGCATAAAACTAGAAGCAAGCCAGGAAACAGTAATAAAAAAAAAAATAAATTTATGGGAGAAGGTAGTTTGTTGCAACAGATATATCCCATTAGTGCTGTGATGACATTAGATGCCAGGATATTCCATTTTAACTAGATCACAGATTTGCCTTTGCCTAAAGGATTTATCATCAGTGATGTCCATGTCCCAGAGGTTTCTTTACGGTTTGCAATCTCAACTTTGGCATCCTCCCTAAGACATCTTTTATCTAAAAATTGGAACTTGGTACTATTGTAAATTAGGATTGGAGTGCAAAGTTGGATTTTTGCTGCCTCCCTCCTGTTGACGTAAATTCTTTCTTTTAATCTACCTAGCAGACAATGGAATGAATTAAACATTAGCTGAACTGGTGAGCTGAATGTTGAAATCTTTTCCTTATGAAGTAAAAAGCATTTCACCTAGCAGGTGTTTAACACCATTTGGTTGTTCAACAATGAAGGCAAACAGGATTATTTAGTTTTATTAAAAATAAAATAAATGAACATTTTTTTTTCTTTATCATCTTTTCTGTAGCAGACATATTGAACAAACTCTTGTGTGTTTTTTTTGAATTTTAATTTATCAGGTGAATCCTATGCTTAACATCATTTGTTTAAATGCACACTTGCTTGTACATCTGCCTACCAAGAAGGAAGTGATGGGGGCTTTCCTGCTGGAAGTAGGATTTCATGGTGTTTCTATAAGACAAATATTTGAGTGATTTCATCTCAGTGATGTTATAAGGTGCCCACGTCACATGTTAGATAAGTATAGACTTGGACAGGGTTAGATTAAAAATTTAAAATTATATATGCCTTGTCTTTCCCCCTAAACCCAACTGATTTTCACTGAAACTTTCCTGTACAGGTGACCTGTTAGTGCTGTAAAAATCCTTTTATCAGGGTTTTTTTAATATATTTTTTACAGAAAATGTGCAGAAAGGCAAAATTCAAATGATAATTTAAAGTTGAAGATGTCAAATTCACAGTTAATACAAACCCCTTTAATTTTGCCATAACTAGAGCTGGATAATTTTAGGACTGTAGATATACTATTACAAAAAAAAAATAACTGCAGTGATCACTTTCACAGTAGACAAGTATAAGACTTCTTTTTTCTGTGTGAGGCTTTACTGGGGAGTTACTAAATGTACTTGCCTGCTCACAATTCAGTGGGGTTCTTTTTCGTTTGTTTTATTCTTTCATCACTTTGGCAGGTTTGACTCTTTCAGCTTTTGCAAGCCCTTCTGATCTAGGAAATCCCAAGAGATGGAAGTTGCACTGGGCTTCCCTTCGAACAGGGGCTAATTTTCACACCATAATGATCCAGGACAGTATAAAGGAAACTCTTTGAAGCAGACCCTCTCAGGGTATGAGGCTATATGTATTAACACTATGACACCCCCTTCCAGACAATAACAGCTCTGCTAGGGCCTATGACAGTCTTTCTCCCTGCAAGAAAGTGAATCAGCGCCTTGCTTCTCTATGGGCCTCCAATTAAGATATCAGAGAATATCTCAGAGAAAACACTGATGTCTGTACATAAGGGAGAGAGATCTTGGCAGCTGAATAACAATACCTCCTCAGTCCATTGCCTTTCGAAAGGGAAGCACAACTTTCCTTCATATCCTTATCTGAACCGTGCTTAAGAGACAAGAAACATCCTTTCTGCTTTTATTTTCTCATGTACTCAGCATAATCTGATAAAAGTGAAAGAATCAAAATCCATCACCTGATGTGGAGAACCATCATTTACTGCCTTATTGAGCTCTCAGTTTTGCAGCTGCCTGGACAGTCTTTTCCTTAGGAGTTTTTTTCCTTGAGTTTGGCTGGTCTTTGCCCTCCAGATAAGAGATGTCCCATACTGTTTGGTGTGGAGATAATGGTCTTCTAGTCATCGCTACCTTTACACACATGCTGGTTTAGATTTTATTTTATTTTATTTTTTTAAAAAAAAGGTATATTACCTTTCAAGCATTTTCCTTAGAATGTTTGTTTGGTTTGGGTGTGTGGGGTGGTTTTTTTTTGTTGTTTGGTTTTGGTTTTTTGTGTGTGTGATTTTTGTTTGTTTGGTTGTTTTTTTGTTTGTTTGGTTTGTTGTTTTTTTTTTTTTAAAGAAAACACCACCACCACTTTTAGCTGTGCTCCCATTCATCCTGTCTTCCAAACTGTCTGCTGGCCTAAGGGCCCTGAGGATAAGGCAAGTATTAGGGCTGTGTCCTTTAACATGTGGCCTGACATGGCAGGTTCTTCCTTTTGCATGTGAAAGATTAATGCATGGACATCCACACGATTTCATAGAAAACAAGTTTGTTAGGCCTATAACTGGCCTCTGGTAGGTCAGTCATATACAATTATACTCTTCAGTTTTTGTTTTCCCCAATGTTTTCCCTTCTGTTCGTAGGTTGGTTCTAATTATCCAGCCAACATACTAAATCCTGTGCATTTCAGCCTACACCAAGTGCTTCATTATGCAGGGGCCTCCACTGGGTAGGATGTACATTATGGATATCATCTATGGATAGATGTTTACAATGGGTGTCATCCATTCTTCTGGGCCAACTTTTTAAAGTGAGAGAGACACAGACCTTCAGGTCATCTGTTCCTTCCTCATTCATCTTACTCCAAATTGAGCTAATTTATCCTGAACTGAACCTAAATCCGCCTTGTTAAGCCTATGGTGGCTGAATCAAAACTTTTCTCTCTTCCACTTCCTACCTGTTTTTTATAAATTTGGTGTATTTGAAGACTACTTTTTTATTTTTCAAAGTTTTTTCTTACTTAAACATCCAATCCTTCAGCCTTCCTTCCTGTGTGCTGTTTTCTTGACTTTATGATGTTTTCATTAGTCTCATCCAGGATATCATATCCTGCTTGACCTATTAGTTAATTGCTGTTCCAGGTCAGTACTTTCAGAATTTTGCTTATAAATTTTCATGGTACATGCCCAAATTTAGATATATCTTCAGGAAGAGACAAAAAAGACCAATGTTTGTATTGATACCTACAGTTGAACCTGGTGGGGCTTCCAAACCCTGGCATGTAGATTTTTAAATGCTGATGCTTGTTGTGTACCTCAGCACAGAACCGCTGCTGCTATGCTGTGGGAAAACAATTTTCTTTCCAGGGTGGTGGTGACTAAGCAAAACTTCTTGTGATACCTGCTCTCCTCATCATCCTTTGGTCAGTGGCATTTTGGTCTCTTGGCATGTGCTATATGTCTTATATGTCTTAGACCATATGTCATTAGACTATATGTTTTCAGTACAGAATTATGACCGTTGTCTGGTACTCTGAGAAATATATAAAAAATGGCACCTGACTTTCTTCTGTCATTTCCACTGGTCTAGCACCTAATGTAAAGAATTTTCATTCTGCTTCTTTGAAATAGCTGGTATTTTGATATGAGAAGTTTCAAGATAATGGGAAGAGCATATTTTGTACTTAACTATTACAACTGATCAAAATACTGAAGATGTTCATTATATAAGATAGCCCTGGTTGGCTCTCTTCAACAGTCTTTCATGGTAAATGACTTGGATTCACGTTGGGATCGAAGAGGTTAATGTGCAACTGCACTGTGGATAACTGTATCTGCCATTTAAGCAAAGGGAGCTAAAAAGGAAACAATGAAAAAGCATTTGCTGAAGCCTGCTGGGTGATTAGGTGGGATGTAGACATAAATTAGATATTAAACTCTTATTTTCAGAGCCTTGGATATTTAAATCAAGCCTGCCGTGGAGATAAACACACTGTATCTTCAGCAAGACAGATGCTTGCTGTCGAGAGAGAGATCATGGCAGTTCAGCAGAGTTCTTTCCTAGCCTCTTAGAAGCAGTCAGCATTCACTTCGATGGCCAGCAATCTAGCTGATAAATGGAAATAAGCAGGACAGAAAAGATTTTTAGTGAGACTGAGTTTTCAACTGACATGCACTTAGATATGATGGGATTGTGTATAGTTTCCAGAATATCTTCTCTGAAAATAACAAAAATTACTATGTTCTGCTTTAGTTGGGCTGCTGCGTTCACTGAAGAATTCCCTTAACCATATATTTTTATACTAATATTTAATTATCTGCAAAACTTAATCCAGATTTGAAAAATAAACAGCAGATGACATTTAGGCTTTTCTTAGATCTAGTGTCTTGCATCTCAAAAAGACAGTAATATTGGAACAAAAAGTGTTTGTTTTTGCTCTAACTCTTCTATTGATAAATGTTCTGTCTTTTCATCTTGCTTCAGGAAGAAAACATGAATTAAACATTAATTGAACTGTATTGACTGCCAACATGTAGAAATCTTATTGTAGACATTACAGAGTGCAGAAGCCTGCAGGGCAGATTTCTGTTTCTTCATTGATTATTTCAGTGGTAAAAAAGACTTGTTGACAGAGTGCTGTGCTTATGTGAATGATATTTACTTCCCTTAGTATTCCAACAAAAGTGAGAAGTATAGGAAAGATACAGTGTGCAATATATGTTCTGTGTGACACTGCGGGATAGGAAATGCTGATCTCTCCTTTAATTTTTCATTGGTTCTGGCTACATTAAGATTTTCAGCTTTTCTAAAAGAAAGATATTGTACAAAATTGCATCTTACAAGCAGCTGTGAATTTTCTTCCCCTTTGCCTTTTTGTTTGTTAGTGCTACAAATCTATGTGCCTTTTCTTTCTTGTATCTCTTCTCTGTATAGAGTAATAGGCTTTCCAGTACCCATAGTAACACATATTGAAGGTGACGGGCAAAGAATCCTAAAGCTGAGATTCTTGGCCTAGATGACGACACTAGAATTTAAACAAAACATACAGTAGACTCTGTATGAGAGAACCCTTAAGCACAGAATTGGAAGGATGAATGGTGGATTTAAAAATATGCTGTGACTTAAGACTTCTATAGTGTATCCATAGAAGGGAATCTGAATGAAATGATGCTTTTGCTTTTGGGGCTGGACAGCTAGCTTTTGCAAACAGCCTGAAAATAAATACGACTCTGAAAACCTGCTGGTGCTCAGAGCAGGTGGTCATACCCTGCATATAAAAAACAGTGACACCCCCCCCCCCCCATAAGTGCACAAAAAGGCTTTCCTGGGTGAAAATTTTGCTTTTTTTTTTTTTACTATGAGGGCTGTTACCACTATTCCTGTATGACACAGCAACATTTCAACATAGTAAGCCACCCAGTTTTCATTATTTCCCTCTGCAATGCAGGTCACTAAATAATCCTTTTTTTTTCTGTTCTTTCTTTCTTTTTAATATAAATATATAAGCAAAAATATTTGAAATTCTGAAATAATTTTTATTTTAGTGGTACTGATCATTTAACATCTTTTGTTTTGACAAATTTGTTGGAGCCATAGTATGAACAAATCTTACTGTATTTTTCCATTCACATTGTGTTCATCAACCCCTTGCTTAAGTTTTTAACAGCTGGAAACAAGTGAATAATGCACCTTGTATTTCTGTACATGCTTTTCATATTACTGAGACTGGCTTTTTTTCTTTCTCTCCTCCCTCTGCTGTATTTTCTGATTTTATTCACTTCTTGCTGAGTTGCTGGACCACTGGCTGCAGACATGTGCCTCTAGTCAGGCCAAGGATGATGAATGAATAAGTGGACTTAAATCTCCCCATATGTCTCAGGAAATCAACCTTAAGTATAAGCAAACACCTGTAGGTATAAGAAAGAAAGATGACTTTCTACCTCCATGTCTACATTCAGAGAAGTCCATCTTCTAGGATTGTCAGTAAGGTTGATCATTGGTGAATTACTGCTGAAGAAATTCAATAGTTTCATATTTCTAAACTGCACTTGCTATAACTCTAATGTACTTATATTTTATACAAAACTGCATGTGAAATAACACTTAGCAACACAAATGTATTTCCACCAAGGTGCCACTTACAATCCATGGTCATCTCAAATTTCCTTTGGTATTTGGTGGAAATAATTTTTCAGATACTGTATATGAAGATGAAGTTTCCTTCTCCAAATAATACTTTTTTCCTTTCTGTCTTACCTTGTATTGCTTCCACAAATAATATGAGGATTGAGGCTTTGATAAACAAGGGCAATAAGAAAGAAAGTTTGTGACACTGGCATTTTTTTTCAGGATCTCTTATTCCTCTGAATACTTCTGGCATCAGGTCTTATGCTCTTACTGGGTACTTCTGGCATCAGGTGCTCAGCACAGGTGTGAAAATGCATTCTTGACTTTGCATCATTTTGGACAAATAGAATGGATACCCTGGCATAAAATGCTGGAGCCATTTTGCTCGGAGAAATGTACCAGATATTTGAATCTGCATGTCCTCCTGTCTTGTATCTTTCCTTAGCAGAGGAGAAAGGGCACGGATTATGGGTAAATTCACATGTACCTGCTAGAGATAACACATTCACCTGTCAGGCTCTGCCTAAACTATTGACAGTTTCCTTCATCAAAACATAAAGACCTCATCACTCTCTACAGCTACCTGAAAGGACATTGTAGAGAGGTTGGTGCTGGTCTCTTCTCTCGGGTAATTAGTGATAAAACCAGAGGGAATGGCCTCAAGTTGAAACAAGGTAGGTTTAGACTAGATATTAGGAAAAAATTCTTCAGGGAAAGAGTGGTGGGATATTGAAATAGGCTGCCCAGGGTGGTGGTTGAGTCGCCATCCCTGGATGTGTTTAAGAATCTTTGATGTAGTGTTGGGGGATATGGTCTAGGGGTGAACTTGTAGAGTTGGGTGAAAGGTTGGACACGATGATCCCATGGGTCTTTTCCAACCTAGATAATTCTATAAATCCTGTATGAAGGTTAGGTAATTTATCTTGGAGCAAAATCAAATGCATTCTAACAGTACAAGTTTGAGGGATCAAGAATAAATCTGATTATTAAAAAAAATTCAGATACCTTAGGAAGGTGGTGAAATGTTAGTGAAGGTGAATGAGTATTTTTGTTTAATTATGCGCCTATTCCTTACATCCTCTGAAAGATCAGTTAATGTTACCAGTCCAGGTGCTCAAGACTGGGGAAGCAGACTGAGGGCTTGTCTTTTTCCAAGGAATTTTCTGGCATATGAGCAAACTTTTGCCATACGATGGTTGAAGGTTTCTCTGTCTAGGAGGTGTTTTTCTCAGATGAGCAGACATTAAGCAAGACTGAGTGAGGTCTGCAGGTGCCCAGCGATGCTTACTGCAAGTCTTTTAGAGAATTGGCTTCAGTGAGGGAAGTTCCGCTCACAGGGCATGTGGTCCAACTTCTTGCTTTCACCACAGCAAAGCATCTTCTCAGTGACATCCAATGATAGAGCAAGGGGCAATGGGTGCAAGCTGGAACATAGGAGGTTTCATGTAAACCTAAGGATAAACTATTTCACTGTGAGGGTGACAGAGCGCTGCAACAGGCTGCCCAGGAAGGTTGCAGAGTCTCATTCTGTGGAGACATTCAAAACCCACTTGGACACTTTCCTGTGACCTCACGTAGGTCATCCTGCTCTGACAGGGGATTGGACAAGATGATCTTTCAAAGTCACTTCCAACCCCTAACATTCTGTGATTCTGTGATATCCTAAGCTTTCGTGCTTTCCCAGCAGGCCCTTTTAATGACATCGGCCAACTATGGGTATATTTGTCTTTATTTGTGGTTTGAGACAGTGGACCTTCAGAGGCCAGGTAAGGTGTTTGTGTGGACCTAGTGACTTCATCACATACTTCTTATCAAAAAGATGCAGGTCCAGCCAGAAAAAAAAAAAAAAGACTTTTCGCTGCTTTGACTAGCCCCTCAATAAATTCTATGTAAAATGGGTTTTTCTTCTTGAGATAGATCAATACAAAGTAGGCCTTTGCCATCACAGATACAAGTTTGTGATGTTTAAATCTTGCAGATCTTATTTCTGCAAGCCTGTCTTCGGGGAGCACATGCTTGTTATGCCTCAGACATGAAACTAAATTGTCAGCTCTTGTTTTTTAAGTTTCTTCTTTTAAGTTCTTCTTTTCAATGTGTTTAATTAAAATATTTCATTTCTCAAAGGTGGTAAACCACTGCCATGATTCAAATCCTGTTGCTGAGTTCCTTTTCAAAACTGTAGTCAGCCTGTCAGATGTTACATAACAGGCATCAAGTTTATGAAATGTAAGCCAAAACAATATATACCAGTGTCCAATATTGTTCCACACAGTATTTTAAACTTAAGAATTGGGGCCAATTGATAATCTAGGCACCTTCTAATTACTGATTCCAGGAGTTTGTTGTAGTGGCAGATGAGATTGGGGAATAGAATGTTCCTTTTTTGACTACATTGTTTGAAGCAGAATGAACTGTTTTCATTTCAGTTCAGTTATCAGTTTTCATGTTTGCATTTTTTTCATGAATCTGATTCCTTATTCACTTGCATTCTGTAGTGTGGTAAACACAAATATGTGAACTAGGATCAGTAGCTGGAGAAAAAGGCCCCTCAATTTTCGCTTGTTCTATGCATTTTGTGGCATTCTGTGGATTGTGTTGCAGTGGTTTTACTGAATTTCATGTACAAAGGGGAGAAGGCATTCCCAAGTGTGTATGGGGGAGGTGGGCCATTCCCTACACCCCAGCCAGTGGGTGCCACAGGTGCCCTACACTGTCTTTTCCATCTTGCTCCCTGCTTCTGGGGCACAGGTCAAAGGGAGCACAAGGGAGGCCTAGGTGCTGTACTGGTAGATGAGGAAGAAACTCCTTCCCCTACAGCCTGGTAGGCAGACCCCTGAACCCAGCTTTGCTTTAACTTTTCAGCCAGTCCCAGGTCTGACAGCTGTAGTGCAGGGTCCCAAGAGCCTCCAGCACGAGTGGACAGCTGGGCAGCCTTCACTTCCCTGTCAAGCCAGGAATGTGCTGACTCCAGGGATCGTGCTCCAAGCAGAGATCCACCCCTATGTCTTCTTTCTGCTACCATCTACCATGTGTGGCTTTTTCTTTATAAAGGGAAATTTGATGTGAGCTGAAGATAATTGTGCCACCCTTTGCTTCAAACTGACCACTTTATTATTTTTGTACTCATTTCTTTGCTGTTATTTAAAATAGTATTTGCCTGATAACTCTAAATACTTTGCTTGCTCTGACTTGTAAAATGTCTGACTTCATTCAGTCAAACGTTAATTCAGTACTCAAAGTATATTTACATTATGGATTGATTATATAGTTTGCTTTAAACTAGCATACTGGTGTGACTTAAACCGCTGGAAGCAGCTGCTTTTAATTGCTGCCAACGTTGACTTGTCAAAGATTGACTCTCACCTTATTCTGGAAGTGACTATTTTCTAATGTAATTACCCAGTGAGTCCCAGAAAGGTAGATAAATGCACAATAATAATTTCTAGCATACAGAATCGGGTAATTATCAGTACAAAGAACAACAATCTGAATGGTGCTGTTCATGTTTGGGGTTTTTTTTTTATATATGTTTATAATAAAATAGTGATCTGTTTACTATGTTCTGCAGCAAAGATCTTTCTTTCTAAACAAGCAATAACATGCTGTGTAACTTTGAAATCTGCAATCTTTAATGCTCTTTCAATGAAAATATTAGGCCTTTTGAAAGTTTATTTTGCAATATCAGAAATATAGTTATTACATAGATTTTTCTTCTGTTAATTACAAATGCTTCACATGAGGTTTAGAAAGGATGATTTGAATGCAAAATCACATGTCTAGCTGCCTTTTCAGCATGACATGACTCACCATTTTTCTAAAGTAAATAACTCCATAATACAAAGGAGTCTGGAAATGGTTGAGAATATTGACTGGCAATAATTTTTAACCGAAAATGTATATTGGGCATATTTCTTTCTGTTACCTTGAAGTATGTGAGATGCACTGTTCTAATTTGAGTAAAGAAATATTTTGGTTTGAGAATTTTGATCTAATTAGTCAAGCTATTTTCCTGTAGTCAGTGTAAGAAAAGATGGCAAATTATATATATGTTGCAGGCCAGAAAGGTTGTTCTGCGACTGCAACTCTGTGTCAGGCCATTTAAATACATAGAGATGAATAGTTTAAAAACAAATAGTATTTGCTATCATTTACTAAACACTGTTAATGATTAATGTCTTTGTGTTTGCATCTCATGGACTAAGGCCTTTCAGCTGAGTTCTCCAGTCTTCAGGGCCTAGAAAGTACAGATTTGTGCATTTAGGAGGCACTAGACAAGTGAGCACTAAAGTTGGATGCAGTTTTCCTCATGCAGGGATGAATTCACTTCTATGCAGGAACACGTTATTTCAAATTTTATTTACTAATTAATTTAGTAAGGCTTAAATACCAGTTTGTCAGCATAATACAGTGTATCATTAAATATGAAAAATGGTAAGGATATATGCCTTTGAAATTCATGCTGGGTAGAAATGAAATTAGTGCTCTTGCCTTATGATTTTTGTATAGTTTGCTCTCTGTGTATAATTGCCATTAATGTTTTCTTTTTGTGATAGGGAAGTATAACAGAACCTTTACTCCAAACCTAACATGGATGGAATTCATAGCCTAGTTGAAAATATTTAGCTTCAGTGTTGTTGAAAATCTGTTTTCTCCATACCACTAATCTTTTAACCTATTTAGCAGTCAGAACATTCCAGAAATCTGTAGATTCTTTGCAAGGAAAGTGTCCCTGTACAAAGAGAATTTCCCTGTGATTAATGATTTTTGGCTTTTTTTTTTTCTTTTCTCTTTAGTGCTAGCCTTAAAAATACAGAACTATTTTTCTAGTTCTTCTGTTGTGATTCAGATTCTCTTCTTTTTGCATTTTCCTGAATATTCAGTGCAATACTGCTGTTTCATTCCAATGTTACTGTGGTTTATTCTCTCATCTTTCTATTTATTTGAAAGTAAAATATGTGATCTAAACCTGCAACGTTCTTAATTGGTTAAATATATTTAATTGTTCTGTCTCGAAACACTATTTTTCGCTTTCTAGATCAGATTCATTGCAGGTATCTGCTTCTGCCAGTGACAGGTGAATATTTGTGATGCTTTAGTGGTTTTTCTCATCTCAGCTAGCTAGTGGTATTAAACTTTTTTTTTTTTCCCCTATTTTTTTTTTCTCAGGCCGCTTCAATTTGCAAAGGCTGTGCAGGTCAATCTGTTGTCCTTGCTGGCAGCCCAAGATACTGCTGGCCTGCTGCACAATAGGCAGCCTTTGGGGGTCAAAGCCTGCATGTGTCTGATAACAGTGCTATTCTTGGCTGGAAAACACCATGATTAGTGAGCTTCAGTCTGCCTCAGCGTGGGACTGGAGCTCAATAGCAAATCCTAAAGATGCCACATTCAGGGATCTCTTCCATCCCTATCTTTTTCCTTAAGAATCGAGGCTGCAAACTCAGAAATCTAAACAGTGCTTCTTTTTTTTCTTTATATATATTTTTTTTTTACAATTATAAACTGATACTAAATAAGACAGTGGGTGTGTATGAAAGGGTCAGACTTCAGATTCTCTGCCTCATCTGTATGCATAGTGTCTGTAGAATTCTGCTACATCTGACAAGTAGGATCTACGCTTCCTGATTTCCATCCACATGCCCTGCCATGGACCATGCCCCTAGTAGGGCACAGGCTGGGGACTCCTTGGCTAGGGAGCAGGTCTGCAGGAGAGGCCTTGGAGCAGCAAGCTGAACAAGAGGTAACATAATGTCCTGGAAGCAGGGGGAACCTACAGTAGTCTACTCTTAGGTGCATGGCAGGAGGATAAGTGACAAGAAAGCCTGTGTGTAAGGGAAAGCTTTTTCCTCATGAGAACAGATGGGTGCTGGTGCAGTTTGCCCAAAGAGTTTGTGCTATCTCCATTCTTGGAGGTTTTCAAGACCCAGCTGGAGCAGCCTGTCTGATAGCTGACCTTGCTTTGAGCATAAGGTTTACTAGAAACTTCCTAATGTCCCTTACTACCTGAATTGTTCCATGTTCCTATTATCTTCCTTTAAATACCTTTTGAAAATTATCACCTAGACTCTAACTAATGATAGATTAAAAAAAATGTGGAAAGTGATATAAGTCAATATGGGGAGAAAGACTTATTATTTATACATATTTGAAATTAAAATAGAGTTTTAAGGGCTCAGATTACCTACAGTTAGGTGGGAACCATAGTGAACCTTATAAATGGTTTTTACAATGCATTGCCACTTACTGAATGATGTCAGTGTGGGAAAGCAGATCATCCTTAGGCATAAAGAGGGGTTATATTATAACCCAAACAACAGAGATTTCAAGCAGAGATGGGAACCATCTTGGCCCTGCAAAATATAAATAGAATATCTGTTTAGAAGTGTAAAATTTTAATGACAGTAGCCCTAACTTTATTAAATGCACTGTGTTAAGCAAGACTGAATACAGTACCACAGCATAAGCTTTCAAGAATTAGAAGAGGCAGAAATTAAGGAATACAGGGAGCATATATGATGTAGTGAAAAGAAAACAAATGTTACAGCAACCAAGAGCTCTCTACAGTTTAATCATTAGTGTTACTACAAAAGAAAAATTCAAAAAACAGTGAGTAAAAAAGTAATTGTATGAAGGACTGTAGTGAAATCAAAAGACAAAACAGGCAAGAAATGAAGTGTGGTGAAAACAACACAGAACGGGATGATATTAAGTTGATTTTATGTGGGGAAAAAAAAAGTATAGAAGAACAGCTTTTACTGGTGGGAAAAAAAGATCAAAAAGAAAAAAAAAAAAATCAAAGAAAAGTCATCATATTCCAGAAACCTATAAATATGGAAGTATATCCTACAGGGTAAAAATAAATTGCATCATATGATCAATCATGCCAGAGTAAAAATAAAGATTAAACTAATGGTTATAGATGCTTAAGCTAATTAAGCACTTCAAGAAACATCTCCACATGGAATAATATGGAATACATACATGAATGAGTTACATGTGTCTACTGTTTCGGTATAAGGTTATGCAAAACTGAAAAAGACCATGTCTCTGTTTTCTACTATCAACATATTGCTATTCCATTTTCAGCTTGCTAAATAAGGTTATGTAACCCAATGTTTTTGCAGGAGCACATTCCCAAGTTCCTAATTGCTTTGACAAAATCACGCATTGCAGTATAGTACAGTATAAAGCCAGAGGATTAAACCTATGCCACATTGGTCAAATAAGCAGGGGGCATAGTTTACTTTTGCTGCATTATTACTACTAGGTGCACTGTAAATTTAAGATAAGTATAGCTTTTCTTTGTGTTATATACTCAATAAAGCTTCACCATTATAGATTAGACAAAAAAAAGTAAATATACAATGCAGGGTTGTTGCAGACTCCTCAAATTAAGGAGAGGTAAATTTGACATAGATTATGAATGGTAGAAATACAGAGAGCTGTTTGACAGTGGATAGATCTGTAAAAGTAGAATTAAAAGACGTTTGCTTCACAGAACTGTTTTATTAATACCTTTGATACACTTATTGACGAAATTAATCTCAGGGGATTCAAATCAGAGTTTAGCAGCTGATATTCTCACAGGAACAATGTACATATGCATCCCTAGACTTCTGTCTTTTGAATTTTTATGATGTTTCATTTTAAAAAATACCAATGAGATAAAGTTTGGCATGATTTGAAGTTGCTAAAAAAATGAGTAAATTTGTTGCTCTCATTAATTTTATTTTCTTTTTTTAATGACTGCTGGTGAACCAACAGGTACTTCAAGAATAAATTCAGGATATTATTCTTGTTAAGGCTTGTGGTTCTATCTACATGTCAGAGGAAAATAGACTGTATAAACCTAAGTTGGATTTTTGTTAATGAACGTTCTACGAAGTGTTCCAGGTAGTCAGAGCCCTAGCATGAGGTATGAGTAACATGAACAATAAACAGATGTAGACATATCAAATTAAAAAATGTAAATTATTACATTTTTTAAGTCATTATAAAATTAGTGATTGAACAGTGTTTAGCAAATTCTGCAACATTAATTAAATAACTCTTAATATAAGGATTTGAGAGGTCATTGAAATGGCATAAATTTTAACACTGAGTCACGTTACAACAAATACTACGGTAATTAGAGAGAGGTTTACCATCCTTTCCTAGCACTTGAGTGGTGTTAGTCTTTTTGTCTAACACACAGATGGCTTAGTTTTATCCTGTTACCACTATGCAGAAGCTGAAAGGAAGCTTGTACTTAAATGTTCTCTGCAATCTAGTCTATGCTAACTTTAAATCAATAAATTCTTGCAGTTACTCACTGGATTATCTTCCATCTTGAATAGCAAATCCATTAGAGGTTTAACTGAAGTTTTGGACATCTATTGAGATGTCTCAGGTCAGTGCAGTTGAGGGCTCTAGTTGACCAGCAAGGGAGTTCTAGTTCTAGATGGGTACTTGGATCTCTTTGAGTTTCCTGCCATGCTGCAGGGTTGTCTCAGGTGGTTTAGCTCAATACATGAGTCTGTGCAGTGTAGCAGGCTACAGGTTAAACAAATCTGCAGTGGGACTAACTGTGTAAGAGTTGAGTACTGGGGCAGAAACTGGTCCTACCTTCCAAAGTAAACCATTCCTGATCATCACAGTTCTTATTCTCTTTTTCCATGGAATGACTAATCTTCCAATAGCATATCTGACCAGAGGAGTTTCCCATTCAACCTTCTTCCCATACTCAATCAATGACTTTTCTTTGTCATCTCCACAGGAGGTTGTCCAGCACTTTAACTATTTCTTCTGTGTGATTGCTAAGATCTGAATAGTAAAATGACTTCTTAAAATATCTGTACTTCCAGGTTAGGTTTCTTTTCTCAGATGATCACTTCTTTCACACTGCAGGAGTGGTCTGTTATGTGAGCAGCTTTGCATGACAAGACTCTGAATATGAAATGTTCACTTCAAGCAATAATAAAAAGGGTTGTCTGAGTGCTAGTTTGTTTGGGAAGTGATAGTCCATAGAACTCATCATGGACATGTCAGGGAGAGTGTAAAATTGTCTAATAGGGAAGATACTCTATAAGGGATCTACCAACTGAGCAACTGTAATGTAAAAATGGCATTTGGTATGTGTGGGAGATAGGTGGTAGCATCATTTCAAGCTTCCAGGTCATGTCTTGTTTCTCCCTTATTTTGAGTGAGTTTGTGTTTTTCCTTAAAATCTCCCCAAATCCATTCTGCTTGCAAAAGTTTTGTGATGAGTCTTCTTTGTTATTTTCCTCTCTATTCTTCACATTATTACCATAAAATAATTACAGGAAAACCCATGTGACTAAGGTTGCTAATCACAGAATTATTGATGCTGAAAAAGACCTCTGAGATCACTGAGTCCAGCCTATGACCTAACACCATGACATCAGCTAAATCGTGCCACTAAGTGTAGCATCCAGTCTTTTCTTAATCACCTCCAGGGATGGTGACTCCACCACCTCCATGGGCAGTCCATTCCAGTGTTCTATCACCCATTCTGTGAGGACTTTAGGATATTAGGAACTCTTCCTAATATCCAACCTAAACCTCCCCTGGCTCACCTTCAGGCCATGCCCTCTTGTCCTGTCACTAGTTGCCTGGGAGAAGAGCCTGGCTCTGCCTGACTACAGCTTCCCTTCAGGCAGTTGTAGAGAGTGATGAGGTCCCCCCTGAATCTCCTCTTCTCCAGGCTGAACAACCTCAGCTCCCTCAGCCTCTCCTCATAAGACTTTCCCTTCAGTCTCTTCACCAGCTTCGTCGTTCTCCTCTGGACCCTCTCCAGCACCTCAATATCCTTCTTGAAGTGAGTGGCCCAGAACTGCACACAGTACTCAAGGCAAGACCTCACCAGGGCCAAGTACAGGGTCAGAATTACATCCCTAGTCCTGCTGGTCACACTATTCCTGATACAGGCCAAGATGATGTTGGACTTCTGTGCCACCTGGGCACACTGCTCACTCATGTTCAGACGGCTGTCAGCCAGCACTCCCAGGTCCCTCTCTGCTGGGGTGCGTTCTGGCCACTCATCACCCAGTCTACAGAGATACATGGGGTTATTGTGACCAAAGTGCAGGACTCTGCACTGGGCCTTGTTGAATCTCATACTATTGGCCACAGCCCATTGACTGAGCCTGTCCAGGTCCCTCTGCAGCCTCTTCTTACCCTCCAGGGTATTAACATTGCTCCCCAACTTGGTGTCATCTGCAAATTTACTAACGGTTGACACGATCCCTTCATCTAGGTCATCAGTAAAGATGTTGAATAGAACTGGGCCCAGTACTGATCCCTGGGGGACCCCACTGGTCACCAGACACCAAATGGTTGCAGCACCATTCACAACCACTCTCTGTGCCCGATTGTCCAGCCAGTTTTTAACCCAGCAGAGGGTGCACTTGTCCAGGCCATGGGCTGCCAGCTTTTACAGGAGGATGTTGTGGGAGACTGTGTCAAATGTTTTGCTGAAGGCTAGGTAGACCACATCCACAGCCTTCCCCTTGTCTACCAGATGGGTCACCCAGTCACAGAGCAACATGTACAAGAACTGTAATGCATAAAAGTGTTGGTTTAGGACAGATCTAACAGGTTCTGATGTCTCTAACTGTACTTTTAAGGCATTGGCAAGGTGCATTAATTGCTACAAGCATATATTTTGGTAAAAAACATGAGCTATCTTTATTAAAACCTGTAATAATAATATGTTTCAGACCACCTAGGTTCCTCTTAGAAATGTTATTGAAGGAAAGTAATGAAGAAAACTCTGTGACTCACATTTCAGACTTATTTTAAAGTCTTATCTTCATTACCAAAGTAGGCTTCAATGTTTCTTTTATAGAAAATATTTTTGTCAAATTTACCCTTTTATGAAACATAAAAGCTAAATATCCCTTGTGTTTCTGTTATCCCCTTACATTCTTAGGTAAGTCGAAGTGAAGACCTCCATAAAAGTCATCAAAATCAAACACCAAACTGCAGGCAGTATTCTCTTGTCTAAGGTGTTGAATTGGTTGTCATATTGAGAAATGTAGTTGTCCTTTAAACCAAACACCATTTTACACACATAATAAAAGTGATTTCTACCCAGTAGTCACATCTAGCCATTGGCTCATAAATTCTCACGAACCCCATCTTGTTGTCCCTGATGAAGGACATTCCTTTACTTGAAGCCAAGATCAATTAAGTATTAAAAAAAAATTTCAGCAGGCACTCACACAGTGAGTTATGAAACAAACACCTGTAGGCATCAGAATTAACAGAGAAATGCTGATTGGAACAGTTAAACCAAAGCAGACTTCACATCTAGGCCTTTACTCTGCTGTGATGCCTTCTGAAATAAAACATAAAGCTGAGTGTGTGCATATGTGTATAAATAAATCTGTGTGTGCATGAAGATGCAATGCTTCTCAAAATATTTGACAATATATTTTCACTGCGAAAGACAGATGAAAGTCTTTTGGCAATTTTGTTCGTCTGTCAACCATTACTAAATGAAGGGTGAAGTCAGGTGATAGTAAATAATAGTAATAATCATACTGCAGACTGATTACTGGACAACTACTCAATAAATGTGGTTTATTGCAGTAGAGAAACTACTTTCCTGGAGCAGTTATGACCGACACTAAATCAGTTTTCTAAGTAATGTGTCAATTCAGATTCCATAAAACTGTATTGCTCTGACTCAGAACACTATGTTTTTTAAGGATGCAGTTAAAACATGGCCAGATTGGATTGGCTTTCCCTAGAAATTCATTGTCTTGTAGGATTCTCCACAGTTTAAATAGAGCTTAGAGAGTCCTCATTGTCATTACCCAAAGTTTTGTTGCAACCAAACAACATATAAAGTGTTTAAATATTTTCTGCAGTGTATTTTTCTACCCTAGTAACCACTTTCTGCTTCAGTTGGAAATGTTGGAAGGTAGGAGTGCTTGCTGTACTGGGGTCATGTTTCAAGCAGAAAGCGGCACACTGTTGTAGAAATGGTCCCTCTTCTCCAGTGTTCTAATCAAAACTAATGATCTTATTTTCCTCTTTCCATTGGGCTATAAAAATAAGTCAGTAATTTCACCTCCTTGATCTAAGGCACCTTCCCTAAAACAGCATACATCCCCTTTTGGAAAGGTCCTACTCTGTTGATTAGAGAGTGCCCACCTGATCAGTTCAGACTGCCAAAGCTGTCTGACGTGAATCTCATTGTAGATTTGCATGTCTTTGAGGTGGTTCTCTGATGTAACTGCATACAATAATGTAGTTAGAAGACTTCGGTCTGAACCACTTTGCTGGTGTTTTCCAAGTCTGTAGTATGGTCCTAGACAGGCATGGATAGGGCAACTATTTCCCAGGAATTTTGGACAGTTGGGATATTCAGCTGACTCAGCTCCTGTAGTTAGGTCTTTGTTGCCCTTGGTCTACTGTCAGAGTAAGCAAACAGAGCTCCCCATCTCTTGGTCTGTGCCCCAGCAATCCTCAGTATAGCTTAGGCCAGTTATGTAGGCTGTCTCTTCTTCCATTTTGGGTAGGAAAATTAACAGTTACTTTGGTTATATGATTTCCCCAGCAGGTGGATGGAAAAGAAGGGAGAACAACAACTATCCCTCTGTTTTCCCACCTCAGTA
Source organism: Chloroceryle amazona (assembly GCA_027560015.1). Taxonomy (NCBI): domain Eukaryota; kingdom Metazoa; phylum Chordata; class Aves; order Coraciiformes; family Cerylidae; genus Chloroceryle; species Chloroceryle amazona. The sequence goes on from JANHFX010008113.1 coordinate 38,911, forward strand.
ACAAGAAACTCAGGACAAAAATGGACCGACAGTGGTCCTCTGCTCAGAGATCTATAACCTACTTAGGGAATATGATATAATTTGTTTGACAGATGTGACAGGGTCAGGGAGAGACTGAGAATGTTATTGGGAGCAGAACTGTGAATATACATATGTGGGGTAGGGAATTCAGTGCCTTGGAAGAAAATGCAGGAATATGGGGAAAAAAATTGTGGTGGCAGATGAGTTAAAAAGGAATGGAAATTTTCATTTGGGAAAAATAGAAAGGCAGAAGAACAAATTCTGAGTTAAGTAAGATCAGAATGGGCTACTGAAAAAAAAAACAGTTTTAAGGAGGAGAAACACCTTGAGGGAAATGAGAATTGATGTATAATACCAGTACCTAAACCAAGGAAAAATTTTCTCCTAAAAAGGAGGAAAAGTTCATCAAAATACATACTAAATGGAAAGAACAAATGAATGAAATCAAAAGGTGATTTTCTAATTTGATAGAGCAAGTTAATGCAAACATTTAACATAACTCAAAATCTGTATTAACACTGCATGCACTGCAGAATTTTATTGTCTTTTACAAAATGTTACTAAAATTTCTCTAGGCAAGAACACTAGTGTAGATGTCTTTGATTCTTCTTGGTGTAAGCAGTATGAAGTTCAGACTGAACTCTTAAAATTGACACAATATCCAATAGGGATCAAATTCAGTGAGTGGAGGAGAGGTTCATTATGTCCAGGTCTACCTTCCTTCTGGCTAATAGTTTTATGCTTAGGTTGATTGTGTTGATTTGGTTTATGCTTAGGTTGTTTGGGACAATTTCAGTTGTCTTAGGCTTTTTTTTTCTAATGGAAAATTTGAGCAAATCTTTCATTTTGAGGATCTGCAATGAATAGAAGCTTTTGGGAGTGTAGGAGCTTGGCTATTTTCCCCAGACAGTTTTCTGGTTTATAGAATCATATCTCCAGTCAGGAGATAACAATAACTTTTATAAATCAGAAACCTTTTTTTTTTTAACTCTTTCTTTTGTGAGGGCAGCAATGTTATTAGGAAATGAGTCAAGACTCATGAAAATATACCACTTAGTAAAGGACTGTAAACTCAGATTAGAAGCTAATCACAGCTGCTGGCAGTGTTGTTTACATTAGAAGAGTAATAAAACCAGGTAATTAGAACTGTTGTTCTAATTGTAATTCTAATTGTTAAAAAGATGAGCTTGTATGTTTCTGATATGCAGTCTAAGCTACTTTTTTTTTTGGGGGGGGGGGGGTGTCTGTGTGTGTTATTTCTTTATAGTTTCTAGCCATAGAAAGAGAACTCTCATGTTTTAATTGTTATAAAGATCAACTTAATTGCTCTGTTGCATTGAACTCCAGAACCTAAGGTTAGTGTTGGAATGAATATAACATAAGCAAGTTGTTAATATCTATGTTTTTATACTTCTGTTAAGCAATATCTACAAAACCTTTGTATTGTAATATTTTAACCATAGTAACAAATACTGCACTGTTTGTCTCACGCTTCAGTTTTACAAGATTTTACTACTACTGTTCTGTCAGCTTTCCATTCATGACGAGTGTTTTTATCTACTTGGGTCCACAAAAATCAGTCATTTTATGGCCTTGAATGTCTGTGTGTAGCAGAAAACAAAACAGGATCTGGCTGGCATACTTAGTAATTATGAAGACTATAAGATTACAACTATACTTAGTTATTATAAGATTCAGCTGTAATAGGTTAATCCTTTCAAAGTGTCATTTCTGTCTTTACAGACCAGCTTTCCTCTCATTTTTTTAAGACATAAGTCAGCATGGTTCATCCTCTGAGATGTACCCAGGTCCTGGCTTAGAAAGGAAATATGAAGCATGAAAAACCCTGAACTGTCTTTGGGAAGCTAAATGCACCCTGAACAAAGCATTTATTAACTTGCTTTGACAATCCTAAATATTTCAGTTGTCTTAGGCTTTTTTTTTCTAATGGAAAATTTGAGCAAATCTTTCATTTTGAGGATCTTCAATGAGTAGAAGCTTTTGAGAGTGTAGGAGCTTAGCTGTTTTCCCCAGACAGTTTTCTGGTATTATAGAATCATAGAATGTTAGGGGTTTGAAGGGACCTCTAGAGATCATTGAGTCCACCCCCCTGTCAAAGCAGGAACACCTAGGGCATGCCACACAGGAATGCATCCAGGCAGGTTTTGGAAATCTCCAGAGAAGGAGACTCCACAACCTCTCTGGGCAGCCAATTCCAGTGCAATGTCACCCTCACAGGAAAGAAGTTGAGGTGGAACCTTCTATGGTCAAATTTATACCCCTTATACCTTGTCCTATTACTGGGGACTACAGAAAAGAGATTGGCCTCTTCTACTTGACACCTACGCTTCAGATATTTATAGACATTAATATCCCCTCCCAGTCTTCCCTCAAGACTAAACAGCGCCAGTTCTCTTAGTCTTTCCCCACAGGGGAGATGCCCAAGTCCCTCAATCATCCTCATACTTTTCCGTTGGTCTCTCTCCATTGGATCCTTGTCTCTCTTAAATTTGGGAGCCCAAAACTGGATACAGTATTCCACATATGGTCTCACTAGGGCAGAGTAGAGGGGGAGGAGAACCTTCTTAGACCTGCTGGACACAGTTTTCTTAATGCAACTCGAGATACCATTGGCCTTCCTGGCCACAATGGCACAATGCCGTCCCATGGATAACTTACTGTCCACTAGGACTCCAAGGTCTTTCTCAGTGGTGCTGCATTTCAGCAGGATGGCCCCTAACCTGTACTAGTATAGACTATGTTATTCTTCAGACTTTGATGATAAGACTGTTTATTTGAATGTTAGTCATGTCCAGCAGTCCTGAACTAGCTCCTCTATAACAAATGAGAATTTTTCAAATCACTGGGGTTAACATCTACACTGAATCCTAGAGAAATTTTAGAAGCTGGAATTTATCACCTGCTCCTGGAGTTCCTGACCCATTTAAAATAATCAAGAAAATTTCAAAATTCCTTGACTTTAATAAAGTGTGCAGATGAGCATATGAATATGTGCATGATACACATTGTATTTTTAATTGCTTTTCCTTGGGGACTGAGAAGAATCTTACTAGTTAGGGCCTGAAAGCCAAACTCAGTTTGGCATTGTGACTCTGTTTGGTGTTTGTTGTTGTTGTTGTTGGTTGGTTGGTTGACTGTTTTGTGGTGGTGTTGTTCCTCCCCATCTGTTTGTTTTGGTTTGGTTTTTTGTTTGTTTCTTTTTGTTAAGTTTGGTTTTTTCTGCACCCCAAATGGATTGCAACATTTTCATAGACAAAATTGTGATGTACACATATCTTAACTATATCATTAGTTGGTGTGATCTGTGTAGAACATGCCTCAGCATATGAATAAGAGTGAAGTTGCTATTTGGATTTATGTCAGCTGTATATATTTGTGAGCTGTGTTTTATTAAACAGATATTTAACTTTTTTGCACTAAATTACACAAACATTTTTTCCCATAATTCCAAATGAAAACAAACGTTAAGAAAATAATGTAAAAGTACTTTAGGAAATAGATTAAACAGTCCTTCACCTTGACAAGATCTTCTTTTTCCAAGTAAAATAAGTCTGTGAAGTTCAGAACATTAGAACTTCTTTTTTTTATTATTTTCTGCAGAAACAATTTAAAAATGTATTTTTTGAAAAAACTACTAGGTATAGACTTTTCATCTTCTATCTTTATTGTGGAGCAGGGTCTGGTTTAAAAGAATGGAAGTATAAATTAAGTAATGTGGTAATTTTAAAATTTTAACGTAATTCTATTCAACCGACCTATTCAGGCAACTGTCTTGCCAGGGAGGTATGGACATAATGCACATTTTTAGCATATCTATACAAGTTTGCCTTTAAAGAATTACTTTTCAGAACAGTCTGGCATGTGTATAGATATAGAAGAGCATAAAAAAGTCAAATTAAACAGCTTTATTTGAGACAATGAGGTTATGATGCCACAGACATTTGCCCTAGAGCATGTATTGCTCTGTAGGTTTACACACTGACTCTCTAACTTTTGAAACTCAGTCTGAAATCTTAATTAGGCCTATGAGTTGGGAAAGCGAGTAAGGCAGGGTGCTTAAGGAGAACACTGAATCTCAGCGCTAATTCTGAAAACATCTTCATCTCAGTACACAGGGAAGTTATGCTACTATGTGTGAAAGTGGATCACTGTAGCTTTTCCTTTTGTCATCTTTTCAAATTAGAAGTAAAATAAAATTGACATTTTTACTTCAAAAGTAACAAATTAACATGTAAAAGAAAATGTCTTGAAGATAAACTTGCAGTCTGGAGTCATACTACTTTTGTAAGATCAGTAAACCATTTAGAGTAGTCTGTATTCCAGGCACACAATAATTTCTTAGTAAATTTTAAAATGTGCATGTTTATTTTAAGTAGTAGATTATTTAGTTGTAACATCTTACTCATCTTTAAACTTTTAACCAGTTATTTTTAAAGCAAATTAATTTCATTTACTGCATAAGAGACCCTAGGAGGCATGCTGCTTAAAGCCTTTTCGGAGTTTCTGATGTGTTTTATACAATAATTGAATTTCCTTTTTTCCTAAGAATTTTATTTTCTCTCCAAAATAATACTCTCTCTGGAGTAACTGGAAAATTCTGTAAAGGTCCTGATTGTTACAACACATTTCCTGATCTCATTATCAGTTTTTACAGCATTTCCTTTTTATGAAAACAGTTGTGCAGAATATTAAAGGATAGATGGAGAGAAGGTAAACAGCAGTAAGGACAATAAGTAATGTGGTAACCCGGGATAGATGGATCTGAAAATGAAGGAGTATATCTTGTAAAGAGAAAAAAATAGAGACCTAAGAGAATAAAATAAAAAAAAAAAAAAAAAAGAAGAAATAGGATCTTGGGAAGAAACAGCCCCCAGAGAAAGTTGCTGTTTGCAGATGTGCAGTTTCTTCTCTTCTGCAGATATAGATTTTTTGGAAGATATACCAAGTGATGTTTTAAGTACAAGTACTGTAGCTGGCATGTAGGCAAACTGCTAACTTTTACTGGCAAATGGTAGATATTCATCTCATTAATTGTTTTTTAATTGCATAATAATAATTTCTATCCAGTGAATGAAATAAATCAAATAGAATAAATAGCAAATAGAATAAATTAAAAAGAATGCAAGCATAGCTGAATGTGCATGCCACTTAAAAAGTTGTTGGAGCTGCTCAGTATATTGCAGGTATTTGTTAGGAAGGGATTGACATGAGGTGCAATTTGTGCCAGTGTTTGTACTTGGTTGACCCATTTGGTGACTGACGTTTCCATTTTTCCCCTTCCACCCAACTCTAACCAAATCTCCGTTCCTTATTCTTCATTAATGAAATTAATTGCTTTGCTGTGCCTAACAGCTTGGTGTGTAAAATGCCTCTCATCTTACTCTACTGGCCCACTTTCTCCAGTTCTGGGAGTCAGTGGAGCACTGGAGGTCAGCAGTTGGTCTTTTTGCCTGGAATGAACTGTAGGAGTAAATGGCAGCAAGCTCTTAAGCTAGCAGTGGATTTCTCATCAACGTTTAAGACCCTGGTAAACCTCTTACTGATACTGTGGCAACGATCAATGTGTTGTATGTATTTCCATTTTAGAAGAAGATAAACATAGGGACTTGACTGAAATAAAACAAATACAGAAGAAGTGCTGTGATCTTAGCAGTCTTTAAATTTCTCTAATATAAACTGTGTATAAGAAGCTTTGTCCTTTTAATCCTTGCTGGTTTTTAAACAATTTGTTTTCTTACAATTATGTACAGATGGTTTGGAGCTGTAATGCTGATAAAAACAAGATGCTTAGGATTGCTTCAATTTCCGGGTTGGATTTTAACAATAATCCATGTCTGAAACATAAGAAATCTGTTTTTATCTGATCTTTAATGCTCGTTTACAGATAGCTGACATATTTCAGTGATTACAGTATGTATATAAAATAATGCCATTATCATATTTACTGAGGGAGGAAATCTAAAAGAACGCTGTACAATAGCATCCAGCTCTTCAGTTGTGGCGTAACCTGCTGCTTTAACCATGCAAGCAAGAAGCATCTCCTGACATAGGATGGGTTTGATTTTACAGTTGGAATACCACTATCAAGAAATTGAGTAACATGGGGGAAACTCTTTAGTATAATTATTTAATGTGGAGAAAATACATGACGATTCTCAGAATTATTTACTTGCCTACATGTTTTTAGGAAAAAAAAAATGTTAAGGCTGTGTAACACTTTTAATTGTTTTAAAGCAGGATGGGAACTCCTGATAGGTTTCAAATATCACCTTTTCCTTGAGTCTGTAAAATAGATATTCTAGACATTTTAAGCTGTTAAAAGAAATCCATTCCCTAAATATTTGCTTCTCTAACTGTAGACAGGCCTGTTCCCCCACATCCTCTTTTGACAAATACTCTTGCCTTGATCTTTATCGGAAGCTGAGCGGATAGAAAGAAAATAGCATTTTCAGCAAGTAAATCACCTCACCTAAGACGCCCTGAAGTTGGGATGTAGCTTTGGCTTTTCAATGATGCTTAAAGGCAGTGATTCCAAACGTTAGATATCTAAAGTTAGCAGAGAGGAGGAATGAAATAAATGATGGTCCAAGCCACCACCTTCCTCTATTTTTATTCATGTTGGGCCTTACTGTGCTCTGTGAATATTTACATTTTCAGCTGCTAGTTGAATTGTTACTAAAATAACATCCAGCAAATTTTAACGTAGTGGAATATGGAAATTTTTTCCTAACAGAAAACAATTCCAGGGTTGAATATTTGGTATAGGTAGCTTCCATCCCTGATGAAATAGCTGTATAAACATGGAGAGAATACTGTGCCAGATCATTTTAAAAGATATGTTAATAATCACCTCTGTGTGATTTCCAAGTGATTGGGAGATATTCTACAGCAGCCATTCACTGTTAGTCACAGTTTCTGTGTTGACTCCAAAGTCCTCTGCAGCTCTTAGCAAGACGAGCTTTTGTGTCAGCAGGAACCACACCAACACTACTGTATTAGTAAGCCACTGCATAAACATTGCATAGATGTTCAATGCAACATGCTTGAGATTGTATCTTGCTTGGGCTTGATGGGATGCCATGTAAGGAGGTGTAAAACACCTGAGATGGAGGAAGCTGATGCTGAATTAGTTCTCATGTTCAAAACATTATTTCAGTGCAACCTGTGCTTGCCCTTTGGTAGAGGTGTTAAAGGTCATCTTTTCTCACGGACCAAAATTGTGAGTCTTTTTTAGCTAAAGACAGCAAGAGTTGTTTCATAGTCATTGAAGATCTGATTCTGAAATGATTGAATATGGAAAATTTCAAGGACTATTTGATGTGAATATACTTGTTTTTGTTAGCTTACAGCACTGATATTGAGGAATTTTGTTGATGGTGTTTTAAATTCTTTGCAATCAGTGATTTAATAGTATGTGAGACCCAATTAGCCCTTTGACTGCCTCTGGATATAAGGAGAACGAAGTTGCTTAGGGAAGGAGTGAGGAAGGGATAGTCCACAGATAAACAGTAACCCAGCCAAGAACATTTTGAACAATTTGTGATGAAGGATCCTTGCTCCCTGCCCTCACTTGGCAGCTCTCCATGTGGACATGTGCTTAAAGTCCAGAAAATATGGAAGCTTTCACTGCTTCTTTGAAGCAGCAGTCATAGCATCATCTTGTAGTCATCTTGAAGCAGCTGCCCTTGTACTCATCTCGAATACTGTGTTCAGTTCTGAGCTCCTCATTATAGGAAAGACATTGAGATGCTGGAATGTGTCCAGAGGAAAGCTACCAAGCCCGTGAGGGGTTTAGAGAGCAAGTCGTACAAGGAGAGGCTGAGGGAGCTGGGTATGTTTTGTTTGGAGGAGGCTGAGGGGGGACCTCATTGCCCAACTACCTGAAAGGAGGTTGTAGAGAGGTGGGGGTTGGCTTCTTCTTCTTAGCAGCTACTGACAGAACCAGAGGAAATGGTCTGAAGTTGAGTCAGGGGAGGTTTAGATTAGATATTAGGAAGAAATTTTTTCCAGAAAGAATGGTGAGGCACTGGAACAGACTTCCCAGGTAGTTAAGAAAGGGGTAGACCTGGTGCTTCAGGACATGCTCTAGTGGCAGCCATGTAAGGGGTTATTTTGTGGTTTTGAAGTTGTGTTGGATCAGGGTTTTTAGGTGCTTTTTTTTGTTATGGGTATTGTTGGACTCGGTGATCTAGGACGTCCTTTCCAACCATGAATATACTGTGATTCTGTGAGCTGTTGGGACAGTTTTTCTCTGCTTTACTGTCCTTCTTGGTTGGGTGATTCTAGGTCTCTTGCTGTCTTCCATGTTGTTTTGGGTGTTCCTGCTAGCTGCAGTGTTTCTGCCTTTATCACCAGGGATGAACACACACAAAGTGAGGAAAGTCACCTTTACTTTCATAATTATTGTAGTACTGATCTTTCTTACTTCTGCCCCCACAAGCAGATCCTAAGAATCTATTTAATCCTGACTTGCTGTGGTTTTTTCAGCCTCACATTCTCACCCTGCTCCCTGGCAGTGGAGAGAGTGCAGGCTTAAAGAGGAGGTGCCATGTTGTTTAGATGTGTTGGGCAGGCCAACAGACATAATGTCCATGCAAATTAGTCCCTTTGGTAATACAATCAAATAGAAGCCCTAAATGACATCCAGGTCAGGAGAAACTTTATTATTATTATTCAGTATTGAAAAGCTGCATGCCATGGAGGACAGAAGCAATGGCTGATCTGTGTCCAGAATCTGGGTACCTCGATATCTTTGTCGGTGTTAGCTGTCTTGTTCAATGAAATGTGCTGGCAGCAGAGTACTGATTATGGTGCCATTCTCCAAATCCCAGTCAAGCCAGTGAAGAATCTTCTCAAAGGAATGGGCAGAGTCTGTGTTTGGACACAATTTTTGTACATTTATATTGCTTCAGAGTCAGAGATACAAAAGCACACAGAGAGAGGTAGCCGTGTCCTCCTGCTGAAACTCATCATGAATTATTTTGTCTAAGGAAAAAGAAATTGGGAAATGACTTGCCTTTCTTTGCCACAGTAACAAATGCTGAAACACGCACAGGAGTTGACAGGTTAAGAATTGTGTGCTTAGCTTTCATTTTAGTTAGTGCTCCAAAAGGCAGGAATGGTCATGTTTGTAAAACTCTCAAGTGCCCTGGTGAGGAACACAATATAAAAACAAAAGCCTAAAGATGAGGAAGAAGCAGTTTCATTCAACTAGAGTTCACATCTTCAGAGACAGTAACTATTTTAGGACATTCCTGGGATTTTGATGCTTATTATCTTTCATTATAAATACATATAATGGAAAATTGAAAAGAGAAAAAATTATAACAAAATATTGCTGTAGGCCTGCTACCATATTAACCACATATCCATAATTCATAGGGAGTCTACAAGAAACTGTAGCTTTCTGCTTTCTTCTGAATATGGTGAATCTGTTGTGAACTCCATCTACTCAGAAGCTTGCATCTTTTTCTAGCCTGATGCAGGAACAAAACAGTATTTCTCCCTCTCTGTTTTAAATGGAAGTATTTTATTTAGTCTATAACATATTCTGTAACACAGTGGAAGAAAGTGCCTTCTTGCAACTGTTGCAAAAAAACTTCATTACGTTTATATATATATGTGTAAAAGATTCACTTTAAGTTCAGATCTCCTCTTCTTTAAAGCCACTATGATGGTAGAGCCTGAATTTTGTTTCTGAAGCCATGTGCAAATCCAGAGGGACACAGTATCATTTGCAACGTGTGCTGAACAGTATTGCAAAAACCACAGCCAAGGTCTAGACCTTTCGAAATAATGAAGTGTCGTGATTACTACACTAGCAGGATATGTCAAAAGTGGGTTATTTTCCTGTTAGCAGAGAAGTAAGGTGAAGCAGATCACCTGGCCCATTCCTTTCTAGCTCAGTCATAACTATGCATGCTGCTTTGAAGAATAGATGGTGCAAAGAGTGTATACATCATCTCTCCTTTACAGCGTTTGCAACAGCTCATTGCTGTTTTGCAGTGCTGTTTTTCCTCCCTTAATTTTTGCTTTGCTGAGTGACTGGTACTTGCAAAGATACCTTTTGGGTCTTAGATTATTGTTCATTTATCTCTCAATGACTTTTTGTCTGTGCTGGGTGTCACTGTGTATTGGGTACAGAATCCTAAGAATTAGGATCATCTTTTCTCTCTGTAGCTGCTTTGTAATACTGCTGTGTCTCAGAAATCATATCTGGTTGTGACAATTTTTGTTATTTCCTCTTTTAAAAGAAAAGTCTGCCTATGTTCCTGTTTCTATGGGCACTGAGCTGTTGAGTCTATTAGCCTTTGTGCCTTGCCTAGTAACCTGACTTGTTACAGAATTAAGTGACTCTATGTTGACCCATTTTAAGTCTTGGATTTTTATTTCACATCAATGAATTGTTTTCTAATACTACTATTACAGACAGAGGTGGTGGAAAGAAATACAGGAACATAATTTGGAAGAGTATTGTAGCAAATGCAGGCTGTATAAAGTGCTACAGCTGTCTAAGTCACAGACCTAACTGGGTACAAGAGGCTCTTGTTTCAGTGATTTAAGTCTGCCTATAGGTAATGATGTAAGATAATTGAACACAAGAAACAGCAAAGAAAAAATGTTTCCCATTTTTAAAATTTCCTTTCTAGTTTATATCAGAGGTGAGATTTATAACTGAGGTCCCTAAATTCAACATGGCTTGCTGCCAGTGAGATGCAAATCAGAACCTGACTTTTGCAGCCTTCAAAGCAGAAAAAAGACACTGCATCTTTAAGAAGTGCTTATTTGGCATTTACTTATTTAGCTAAAGATCATTGCCAGGCAGAACTCCCGTGGGAGGAGTGGATGGCTCATTGGGCCTCATGGGGAGGGCGGTAATTAAACTCTGAAGGCAAGCAATGATGTTAAGCTAAAAGCTCATCTTTAAATAGTAATACACTTGCAATGTAAAGTGGAAGGCCCTCGGGTGCCTGTTGACATAGCGTTAGGAGCTGGCACTTTTTTATATAAAAGCTAAATTGAAGAAACTGTTATGAGCTCATCTACATAAAGCAATATGATTCTGCCTGAGGGTGTGGGCAACAGGGAGTGATTAGCAAAACGTCTTTTTCCCTGCTACTTTGTTGCTCTGCTAACATGCCACTTGTCACTGAGAAATTTGAGATACCATATGCCAACCTGCATCTACAGAGACCCCCTTGCTGATTACACATTGAAGAATTCCTCTTCACCACATGAGGAGCTGTCAAAAAGCATTTCTGAGACTGCATGAAACATGCTGGAAAGATCTATCTTGTGTTGCCTTCCTTTTTTCTTCCTCTTGTGTTTCATCAAGCCCTTCCCAGTCACTTTAGATATGAAGCAAAACACATTTGAAAAGAAAGAACTGGGTATTCTTTGCTGACCTTCATCTCCTCATCCCATGGGGGTTAGACTTGCTTATACAAGCAAGCCTTCAGCAATTTGAGGCTCTAGTCCGAACAAAGTGTATGAGCCAGCTTGATTTCCATGGAGATCTGGATGGGGCATTCACTTTGCTTAACAGCAGTTTGAATTCCTTGTGGCTATGACTCCTGAGAAAAGGAGGGAGCACCCAATGGAATTACATCAATAATTAAAAGAAAATGAACATCAAGCAATAACATACTTTCCTGTCATACCAGTTGCAGAGCTCAATTACTTAAAATAAATGAAAGAAAGACTGCCATAAAGTTTTGTTTACATGGCAATGTTTTTGCTTTGAGTTAAAAATTACTTTTCCTGTCTTAACAACCCTATTTTATTTTTTTTTTCTCAGCATTTTAATTCTCATATGTTGTCTTGAGTGGAAGATTTAACTAGTAAGTGTAATATGGGCATGTTAGCACACACCAAATTCTTCAGAAACTTGTTTTAAAGTAACATTTCAATATCCCAGGTAAGTGTTCACCTGTAGTCCAGAACTGAAAAAACATGTAGAAGTGTTTTTACTTACAAGTTACTTAAGTTTTCTTTGAATAAATGTGCAGATGTGGTAAAATCCAAGGCTGTCTTAAGTCTGCCTGTCTGTCTGTCTTGGTGGTAACTCTAGAAATTAGCCTGTGAAGCCATGGAATTATTTATTCAAGATTGTCACCATTATTGTAAAATGTATTCTATCTGTCAGTTATTGTACAGATTTTGATATAGACCTGAGCTGTCCAAATGGTGGTTTATGACTCAGTTTAGACCCCAGATTATTTTGGATGCACCCTAGTAAACTTCTGATTGTTCACATGCTGTGCTTCATTGTGCTGTGGAAACGGTGAAGTTGGTCGCTTCTAGTTTTTGTTACATGGAAAGAGACTGGATTTATTGTACTGTGTACAGTGAAGGTAATTTCTTAAAAGCAGTCCCTTGGAACTTTGAAACACTCTGTTTCGGAATACAAGGAAAACCACTTTTTTTTTGCATGAACATCCATGCGGTTGAAATACCAAACACAACATGACTCAGTAACTGGACATTCATTATTAACTCATTGATTCTCATACGAGACTGATAGGAAGTAAAACCTTTTAATCTGTTCACTACTAGGTGAGTAGTAGGTGAGAAGAGATCTCATCCATAGTGACAGGATGCCTATATCTCAGATCTAGTACATGGCTTGTACTCTTGGTGATTGTTCAAGTAATATATCCAAACACTGTCAGGATGCTGAAGAGAAACTAGACTTTTATCTTCAGGAAGTTTAGTTCAAACATTTAGCACAAATTCAGAGAATTTGGGGCATGAAGTCAGTCTGAAAGGAATGTGAAAGAGGATCCTCTTGTAAAAAGTACTGAAACATCATGACAGGTTAGATTTGTAAAACTGGTGCAGCTATCATGCCAACGCTCTTTCTAGCCTATGCATAGAGAGTTTCAGTGCCCTAGGCTGCATGTATGCTGAGTGTGAGGGGGAAGGCTTGCTTATTCTTCTTTCCATGTCATGCTACTCATGACAAGAAGAGACATGAAAAGCTCAAGGGGCTAATCAGTTTTTAGGCTCTGACCCATATTTTGAGTTAGCAGTGAGTATGAAATATAATAATTCTCATGTCTTATTATACCTATATAGCTGTCCTGCTTCCACAATTGTTCCAGACTTTAAGTCTGTGTAAACGAGAAGTTAGCAGGCATTGTATTTTTGAAAGAAACTAAAGTGTGGAAAGGAATGAAAATGAAATACAGGTGATGATACAAGTGAAAAGGTTTGAGTTTTGGGATGGTTTGGGTTTTTTTTTGGTATTTGGGTTTTTGTTTGTTTCTTTTAAGCTGCGGTAGGTGCACAGGAAGTAGGAGGAAAAAGGAAGACAAGTATATAGTCTGGCTGCCAGCACTTCCAGAAGAGATGATCAAGTTGATCTTGGCAGCATGGTAGAATAGACCTGATAACCTGCTTTTCACTCTGAAACATGAGAAACACATCTCTTGACCTCTAATGCTTTCACCTGTTAACAAGAATCTGTTTTGCACAGTCAATGCTGGAAATTGCAAGCAAACAAAAATACATACATTGCAATTCCTAATGAATGTGGTTGCTGCAACAGTAAGATTCCCCATTTGATTCCCTGTTTAGTAAATTAAAAAATTCACGATTGTAAAAAGTGTGAAGACAAAAAAACACAGTCACATGGACTCATTCTTTTTTTAATTGTACTTTAATTTCTTCCCTGTGTTTTGGGGCATGGGCTGAACAGTCCTGAAGTAGAAAACAAAAGTGCTCTCAAACATGACAGGGAAATTTTTCCTTTTTATTCTATAGAACTACTAATTCCTTTTCCAAGAAAATTCTAGGAAAAGGCAGTTTCTGCTGTGGCTTTCCTTTGTGTGTTATTAGGCTTGATTTTAGAGCTGATTGAGAAGGGCATCTGCTCCTAGAATTTGTAAGCTTAGGACATTATATTAAAAGAAAAATATCCTTTAAAGTATCATGAGACAAAGCTTAAAAAAATCCTGTTAGTGTCAGTGACGGTACTTATTTCTCTTGTCCTCCCTCTCTCTGTTCTTCTTTTGCTCTAGCGGCTTTGACCATTGATGCTAATTAGTACTGAAAAGGACATTTTTGGCAAGGCTTTTAAATACAGCTTTTATCTTCTTTAGCAACAGACAAAGTTGTATTTAATGGTATTTGACATCTAAGAGTGACTGCAAGGTCTTTCGTGTGCTGATTTTTTTTTTTTCCTAAAGGAGTCCCTGATTCTTCTAATTTATTAATAAATCAGATGTACTTTTATTCTCAACAAACTTCTTTACTTGGCTGAGAATATGCTGTGTTTATGTGAGTGTATGATAATAAAAAGCAAATGAGAAATATATCAGTGTTGTGCTGAGTGCTCATCAGATTTCCTTTTATTAGGTTTACAGTGCATATTCTGTTGAAGCTAATGTATATATTTTAAAATAATGAAATTATGTGGGTTTTTTCTTATAAAGATTTTTAAGACAATTCCTCTTGGCACCATCTAGTTATTGGCCCATATAGTATAATCAGTATACATTGTAAGAGATTAATGAGAAATAGTTGATCCAAATGATTAATGTAAGTATTTTGCACTTGCCTATCAGTGGTATTTTTGCCATACATCACTGTAACTATTTTCTTTAGATGGGTATTTCTTTGTGGACGTTGATTTTGGCCAGGCAGCATTGCCAGATGTAGCTGTGCCAGTGTTAGATTTTAAGTACTGTCACTGGATAAAAATCTCTAGAAACCATAGCAATAAAATCAATACAGCCTTCAGAAATAATGAACTAACTGGGTATTTAACATGAATCCTACTTTCAGATATCTTTCTGTTTATGTTTCATGATAGATGTGTCCTAAATGTAGGCAATGTACTTCTGCTACCTCAAATCATTCTTTTTTTCCTACTTTTAATCATTTATAATCTATACTGATAGAAGTCAGCTGAACAGGATGTAGAATACAGGATGGAAAGAGCATTTCCTGGTAAGATAACAGACTTAAACTTATTTTAGATTCAGCTGATGTGTATATCTAGACTTGGTTGTAAGTTGGCAATCAGTAGTCAGTAGAAATACATGCCTTCTTTGGCTATCTTCCTCTTCCATAGTTTCCTAATTCTTCTAAATTGCTAGAGCTCTGTTTGGTTTGGTAGGCAGTGTAAGTGCTTTCCATTTCTACTAGAGAAGGCAGTTCTGCAACCTGGAACTCTTTCAAACTACTTTCAAACTCTTTTGCCCTCTGTGTCTCTCTGGTGTTTAGCTGCCCAAACCAAAAGCATACGATGTCAGCAAAAACCCTCATGTGGACTTCCGTGAACTTTTGGCTAGGGTTCTTGGCCCTCCAGGGGTTTTAGCCATCTGTCATCAGAGAATGATCTAACTTACACTGGCAAACTGGCCTAAGGAAAGGAAATATAAAGATGAGCTTTCTCTCTCTTTTTTTCTTTTTTTTTTTTTTCATTTCTCAGCTGCACAGAATGCTCTGCCATAGCCTAAAGGTGTGATTATGTCCTTAACTGCTGGACTAAATCATGGATATGGCATGTCAGCAAATCTCAGGATCCCCCCCCCCCCCAGTTCTTTGTGTATATGTTTTACTTTTGAGTCTGGTTCCACTGAAATAATTTGCACTTAAATTCTGTTATTTTTCCCAAAAACATTTTGTTTCAAAGCAGTTATTCAACTGCTTAAAACACACTTTGGAGTTACAGCTTCGATACTTCCCCATAGGCCAGACTTGTTTCACAACCATATTTCTCAGAAGACAACAGAGATGTATTTTGGTCAGCTGTTTGGATTACAGCAGATACAGCTGGACTGAAAGGCTCTGCTGAGATGATAGTGCCATTCATCTCCCAGATTTAAGTTTCCACAGGTAACAACGTGGGCCCTGGTAGAATGATAGCTACATTACCCCTAGGAAATGCAAATCTTTAAGGAATTGGTCTGTATGTAAAAATGATGATCCAAATCTCAGTTTCCATAATGACTATTCCTTTTTTTCTTTTTTTTTTAACTGACAGAAAACAATAGTTTATCTACATTCAAAAATAGAAAAACAAAGTTTTGGAAATACTGAAATGTTTCATGTTGATTTAGACCTATTTCATAATATGGAGCCTTTTTTTTCCATGAATTCCTGTTCAGTGAAGAACACTGGTGCATCAGCTTTTTAGCCCCTATAAGAGATGATGAAATGTTATCATTTCTGATGAGCTGAAAATTCACTATTTTACTTACTGTCAGAAGCAGGCTACTTTTTGTTAGATTTCTTTTTTTTTTCACTTTAAATATGTCTTCAAGAACTGTGTGATACATCAGGAGCACATGCTAACTAGTAATTGTCATGGCATACGTAATTGTTCACATGCTGAATTAGATATAAAATATTTCCTATATGAAGCATAATTACTGTGACTCAATAATCAGTGTAAAAAGAACTGGCTTGCCTTTCTATATAGAGAGCTTTTCTTTAATGATGACAATAACATAAAAAAAAACAGAAATTGCCAGCTGGGACAATCCATGTATTCTGGAGTTGAAGTCTGTAGCAGTTAACATCAACTCAGAGACTTAAATGTATATTGGGTTGTTGTTTTGAGAACAGCAGAATTTTGGATAATTCTGTCACTGGAGTGAAATTCTGTCATGAAAGACCTTTAAATTAAGCTTTTTGAGCCCAATCCAATAATCTAATGGAGTCTCTGAAAAGTCTTACATTGAGTTGAATAGGCTTTGGGCCATTAGCTTTCAGAGCAGCAGTCCTGCATCATAGCTTCTTAGGATTGTGGTAATGGAAAAAATCTCTACTGTTAGATTGTAGAGATAGATTTCCATTTAGCTTTTAGTTAGAATCATTTTCAAACAGGTGTCTAAAGCATTTGTAATAAATCGGGGTGCAGAAATATTTTGTATGCCCAGTGTAGGTGCCTGAATTTGAAAATTTGGTGCTGAGCGTCATTGCTCTTTGATTTGTAGTACCTTATATATATCAAATAATTATCTTTTAGGGTGATTCTCTGCAGTCAGTATTATGACATCCAGTCATAAAAACTTGAAGAAATGATAAGGACAAGTATTTGAATGTCTTTTCACTTCCTAGTTCTTCTCTTTAAAACAAAATGTTCCTTCTGGGTGAAAAGGCATGAGGTTTTTTTTATAGAACAAATATATTCTCCCATCACTTCTGACCTCCTGTCTTTATTTAAACCCTGCTATACTAAAACCATAAGCCCTTTTGGTTCCAGAAAGATATTGAAGGAATGAGACCATATATGCTTTTTTTTTTTTTCATCTTTCTTTGTGGGTTGATGGAATTTTATCTGTATTTCTGACATTAACAAATCTTCCAACTCATCATTACCACTGGAAAATTTTTATTTCATGCTTATTTTAAATGCTGTTTGAAAATACTTCTCTTTATGTATGAATGACCACAAATATTGCTATACCTTAATTACAATAGCCTGATGAACGTCCTAAGCTTGAGATGGACGTTTGGCCTTGTCCCTAAACTGTTGCAGTTTTAGATACAATTTGATTTCAAACTTTTCCGCCCATTACTCTGTAATGGAATTTTAGTACCTGTAGACATAACATAAAATAGACATTCATGGGTAAAAAGTTCTTCAGCATTCCAAAGGGCTGTTGGAGTATGGCAGTAATCTTGTTAGTTTTCAGCTTTTTTTTTGAGAGGGATTAAGGAATTTTCCAGTTAAGTTTTCATATCTTCTTTTTCAGAAGTGTTGTTCTGCATCATTCAGAGTAAAGTACTTGTCATTCAGAGCTTTTGCCTATACAGTCAATTGGAAAACATAGATGTCTATTACCTGCTTATACAGTCTCTGGGAAAAATAGCAATGAACTGTAAGGTAACCTAACTTTTGTCATGTATACAAAGATCTAAGTATTTGGGATGTCTTCATGCTTGTAGCAGGGCAAGGAGATAATCCAGAAATCACAGAGGATCCTTCTGCTCTCTTAATAAAAGGCTGTTCAAAATTGATTGAGGTGTCATCTGTAAAATTTGCCATTTGCAGTAGATGTTATACTCTACAGAGCTTGTAAGATCCTTGCTGTTAAGAGAAAATGAGAACCTTCTGTTTGCACTGAACATGTCTCAACCATACTAAACCTCTGCAGTGACACACCCTACAGATAGTTCTCTCAGGTGTTTCTCTGCAAGTTGTTAGGGGTGTCAGAGAAAACCAATGATATGGTCATAATAAGGCACTGCCCCAGGTTTGCTATAGACTGCCCCTGGCTTTCACTCTTTGTTTATATAAGTCCTTCCTACAAGTTTGGCAACCATCCTTCCAAGAGAGAATATGTGCCCTATTGCTTCTCAGCTAATGCTTCATAGACCCAGTTGTATCTGTTTGCAATCTTGCCTAGAGCTGCTGGTACTATTCCCACTCTGCAATGAAAGGGAGATTACTTAGGGCAAAGACAGGATTTAAGTGTAGCAGCACTTAGTTGTGATGAAGAACTTAAAGATGTGAGAAAAAGAGAAATTACAAGTTATCACACCAGTTATTTCATCACTGGGATTGTCCAACATCTGTTTGCCTGATTGCTTTTGTAAGCCAAATAAAACGTCAATATAAATTTTTAAGTGCATTTTCCTGCACAGAAAAGAATGCTTAGATAGTATCTTTATGATATGCACCACTTTAGGTTCATACCTACTGGGTTTTGGACATCTAGCTGCACAACAACAATGTCCTTGAAGGACTTAGGCAGGAAAGGGTGGCAGCTAACGGGTATTTTTGTTTATATGGCTTCAGCAACTAGCTGGGTATTAAGAAAATTCTGGGTATGAATGATTTCAGAGAGGAATCCCAAGATACATTCAAGTTCAGAGAAATAGCTTTCTGCACCAGTTATAGATCTTTTGCATCTGTGTTTCTTTTCTGGTTTTGCTGCATATTGTCCTTTTTATTTTCACTTGTGCCCTTTACATGATCCACCTGCTATGAGTGCTTCTGTTCTTCAGACTTCTATATCCACGTCAGCTGTTTTCCCTTTACTTCCACATCACCAGGATGGAAGCAGAGAGGAATATCAGCTACATAGGCAATGGGGTCTCTATCTGACCTGCTGACACCTTCTTCCTGTGAAGGACCTGTCATGGGAATTGCTCTGTTGTCCCCAGATTATAGAACAGTTGGTACAGATTGAGTACTGGAGGTTTTTTCCAACTTCCGTTGACCACAGATAACTCTATTTTGGATAAAGTACAGAATAGCAAACATTTATTTTCTGTGACAGAAGGATAATTGTAAATAGTAATCAAGAAGTAACTGTACTGCAAAATACTTTTTTTGTTCCACAGTCAATTTTGTAGAGAAGATATTGCTGTGTTTCAACATCTTAAAACCAGAATGATCATTTTGTTTCCTTGTGGCACTGCTGCTACATTATGTATTGGTAAGGATATGTACACAGCATACAAAAAGGTTAAAAAAACCAAACAAACTCCAGTATGTTTTCTTGCTTTCTTATTGTATATACACAAGTATTCAATCTTCTTGGGGTTATCTTCAGAACTTATGAAGAGAATATGTGAAACACGTATTATCATGCAGAAATAAGAGACAGAGAGGAGAGTCAGAGAGAAAGTGAGTTTGGTAAAATCTTATGTTCTTCCACTTTAGTCTCTGTGTTTCTGCATTCTGTTCTTGTTGATGATGTCATGCTGTTCTAATTTTCTTTGGTTGTCAGAGTAACTATCATTTTGGGCCATCCAGTCATAGTAAATAAATAAGGATGCGATGTAAAGGAGAGTCAAAGTAACTAGGCAGGAGGGAGCATTAAAAAGGCAAATGATTCATATCAGTAAATCTGTCATATAAACTTTGATAATTAATTTGCACTAAGGTTGAGTTCTGCACCTGGATATCTAAGAAACTTTTATTTGACTCTAAAAGGACAGCATCATGCATTCATTTTCAATGTTATGTTTTAAAGGGGGCCCAAAACAAATTAATTTTGCTATAAGTACAAATTACAACATTTAGCTTATTCAGAGTGAAGTAATATCACAGGGGTGAGACACTGTGAGAATTGTGGAAAATTGAGAATAACTAAATAACTGAAAAACAGAATGTATTTTCCTTCTGACTCTACAGAAGAGAGATCACAATCTCCAAAGATGTTAATAGCTATTCACAGTTTGGTTGTCACTGTTACTTATTTCTCTTTCACTTGTGAATGTATATGGTTTCAGCATGTCAAGCTTCTTTCTGAATGCCTTCCAGATATTATGGCATGTTAGGAGAATTGAGGCTTATTCCAGAGGAGAAGAACATTTCCCCTAGATCTGGTAGAAGTAAACATGGGCAAGGATAGAGAAAAATACTCAAGTAGGTTAATTACTTAGTTATTCTTCATTTTCCTATTCAGATTTTATTTTAATTTCTGTTGATTTGGTTTAGGACTTCAATAAAATTTTATATTTAAATCTCTTTTAGGAATGCTAATTTTCATAGCAGCTTTCAGCTTTGTACCAGAGGGGTTTTTTTGTTGTTTTTTTTTTATAGTGATGCAATGCATATATTTTAAATAGGTAACATTTTAAATTAGTTTGGAAATTATGTTAGAGATGCCAAATCTTTCCTGCCTTCTTATGTCTCACAGAATCATAAATTATATTGAAGGGGTCCTCCAGAAGATAATCCAATTCAACACCCTGTTCAGGAAAGGTCTAATTAGATCAGGTTTCTCAGAGCCATGACTAGACAAATATTCAACATCTCTGAGGACAGAGGTTCCCTCCTGCAGTATTTAACTATCCTCATGGCAATAAAATAATAAAATAAAAATTGTCTTAGTGCACACCGACAAAAACATATAGCTCCAGTGTCTGTGTATGCTCTGATCAGAGCAGTAAGACAGCAATAAGATCTCCTTTTCACTTTCTTTTCTCCAAGATGAATGGGCCCACTTCTTTCAGGCTTTCTCATGCACCAAGTCCTCCAACCCCTTGACCTACACCAGGCTCACTTCTGTATGTCAATATCATTCTGATACCGGTGAGCCCAAAGCTGGGCATAGTTCTAAGGATCTAAGAAGTGTTTATTTAAATGGATTATTTCCATCTCTAATTTCCTACTGTGGGATCTTTCTGCCCTGTTATCTAACACTTTGGGTAACTCTTTCACCCTTACTTACCTGGCAAAGCAACAAGGTCATTTCAGAAGAAGGAATTTAGGGTATGTCATATTATATGTTGCCCATGGCCGGAAGCAATAGCTGTTGCCACACAGCAATATGCTGTGTGTGGAGTAAAGATTTCTACCTGCTGGGAAAATTTCCATTAAAAGCTTCCAGTCATATGAGAATTTGCTGCTTTATTGCCATAAACAAATAACATCTCAGCAATACTGTTATTAGAATTTTACATTAAAGTGCAAAGAGCTGAATCAAAACATTACTGCAGTTCAGTTTTGAAGATGATGGCAAACCGTGCTTTTCAGCTTTCAAGGGAACTGCCTCCAACTCCCACTTTCTTTCCTTTTTTTCTATTCAGCAAGAACTGTAGGCTAGTGGCTCAGAGTTTTGCTGACACACCAACACCTATAAAATAGTATGTTGTACTGATGCGTGAAAAGCACTCGGCATTAAGTTCTTGAAATAATCAATTATTTAGCAGCTCATCACATTTACTGTCCGCTGAAGGATCTTTATAGCAATAATGAGGTCACTGCAATCAGATTCTCTGCTTTTGGCATTTCATCTACAAAGCTTCCACACAGACACAAAAAAAACTTAAAAAGAGTGTTGTTTGGAATCTGGTCTAGTCTCAGCAGGAGATGATTGCTTTTTAATTCTCCCTATCTGGATACCTTCTGTACAATAAAGTGCTCTGACTTGCAAATGATAGGGGCATCCGGTCATTAGAAGCAGTGGTTGTGTATTGACTTCATTGGCCTGGAATTAGGCCTGTGGAATGGTGTTAGATATTCCCTGTTAGGTGGGAAAGCTAGTTGGAAAATTGTATTCAGGGAGGTTTGGGAACCAGGCCTTCTGAGTTAAAAAAAAAAAAAAAAAGAATATCCTTTAAGCATACTATGACCTATTCCCCCTAAAGAAAAAGATGCTTTTGGAAGAACAGCAGTCAAAAAATGAGTCTGAAATATTTCCATTTACACATTTTTCTGAAACTTTTATTTTTATTTTTTTTTAACCAAAAAAAGAATAATGTTCAAGGAACTAGGAGTCTCAATCGTTGTTTGCTAGACTTCTTAAGGGGACTGCATATAATGTTAGTAAAACTATGAAGTTGAAGATTATCCTCATGAGGGGATTGTTTGATAATATTTATAGATTTTTCTGATATTAATTGTTAGCTGAAGAATATGAAAATCAGTGAAATTTAGGGAGGGTCTTTGGCATGAGAAGGTCATTTGCTGTGTCTTGGTGCTTTTCTGAAAAGGGAGGCTTGTGCACAGTGAAATTGCATTAAGAGAGTGTGCAGGTGCAGATGTGCCCACAGGTGTAGGAATGACTGTTCTTCCTTTCACAGGATGCTTCTGCAGACCTACCTGTTACTGGTCCAAAATGTCTAAAAGTGTCTTAATCAGCTAAAAAATGGACATTTATGTTTTTTTTTCTTCTCTCTCCCATTTCCTCTGGAATATATGAAGAAGATTAGAAATTTGATTTCCTCTAATCTGAGATAGTTCCCGTTCTTTTCACAACAGGACATAGCTGATGGCTGCAGGAGACATAAGAATAAAATGGTGTAGGAGAAGGGGATGGAGAGTTGTTAAGCTAAGAAAAAGGAGAAAAAGGGCATAATTTTAGTTACTTTCTATTTTTATTTTTCATATATAAATATCAATAACTAATAGATATTCCACAGAAAAATTTACTTGTGAAAAATTCCAGAAAGATCCAGAGATTTCCTGAAGAATACCCAAAGCCCATGTTACTCTTTTCTAAGGTTAAAAATGCAAGCAGAAACAGATGTATTAGCTTGTAGTCAGACAGACTGATAGGTTGACAGAAACTGTGATATATGGCTGCAGTGAGAATTCTGCATTGCATGTCAACAAAGAAGTATTTATTGACACTACATTATATTTATGGATGCAATACCACAGCCTAAATATAGTGCCATTTTAAAATACAGTGCTAGAGCTCATTAAATACAAGTAGGAAATTTGAAATGCAGTTTACTCTTAGAGATTTCTTGCTACTCACTAGTCCTGCATCTTAAAATTATATTAAATACAGGAGGTTGGATTGAAGTTCATCACCGCAGAACGCTGAAGCTGGTGAATTTACCAAAAAATTACTTTGGCCCTGAATCAGTCAAAAATAATGAGAGGTGTTAGTAAATGTCAGCGCAAGTTTACAGGTCACAATTTTAGAGCTAAAGAAAAAACATTTGTGTTGATCTGGGGAAAGAGTGACCTTGTTGATAAAGAAATCTGAGATAGTATGGCTCCTGTCAAAGCCTGAAAGAATCTTTATATTACATAGCTGTGATAAATGCATTTTTTTGTTATGCACAGCATACTGAAATGGCCCAGGATTCTGGAAGGTCTGATCAGCAGTGAGTTACAGATATGCCCCTTAGCCTTTTCAGAAGACAAAACCTCTTATTTGCATCATTAGATTGGAAAAAAACTCTGGTGGCTTTAAAAATCTTGGGTTTTACTGGTGTTTTATGCAGATAACATGCATAGATCTGAAATTTAAACTCTGAATAATCATGGTGCTTGTGTATAGTATAATATACAATGTGCAGTGTATAACTTGCAGACACACCTCCAGTTCAATAAATAAGCAGCATTCATATTAGAGATATAGTTCAGTTGACTTCAGTTACTCAAGAACTAAATGTACAGTTTCATTCTTAAGTATTGCAGATCTCAGAAAGGTTTGTGCATTTTTCTAGGGTTTCATGGATGCCAGTGCCTCATGTAGGCAGGTTATGGCTGCATCAATGATGCTTATGCATGCTGCAGTCATGCTTTAGTTTGTGCATAGAGTCAACAGTGCTTTCTTTCTCCTTGATGTGTCTGATAGAAAATTTAGGCGTTTTTTGTATATCGGACTGTGGTTTCATCCTTTGCACTAGGAATATAAAAAAGAATTAGGGAACTCAGCAGGTATGCTCATTTGTGGGAAAAAAAAAAAAAAAGCAATAACCAAAATAGGAATAAAATTCTTGTCTTGCTGGAGACTATGGAAGTTCTTCTGTTGATTCCAGTGTGACAAGTTTTCAATCAGAATCATAAATGAGTCTGTAAGAATTTTTCTCAGAGAAATATCCTTTCATCATCTTTCTTTCAATATTTTCTGACTCTTAGGCTAATACACAGTTGTGAAATCTTCTATCACATTAAGCAAATCAGGTAAACATGGTTGTGTCTAAATGCATTTATGAACAAAATGAATTTTTCATGGTTTTAAGCTATGATGTTTCTTCAGATATCTGCGTCAATCTTTAAGCTAAGGAGAGACTAAATGGCAAGTGCTACTGCACACAGTTAAATATTTATTAAAATAGATGTGGAACTAAATGAGGAAAAGTGAAGAAAATGTGAAGACCTGGAAGGGCAACAGTGTTTAGATTTGTCTAAATATAAAGAATATTTCAGAAACAAGAAAAAGCCTCATTTTCCTTCCTTGGTGAGTTTGTAGCTGTTACGCTGACAGCCAGTATAAGGGAAGATGTTGCCTCTCCCTTGGGATTTAATTACCACAGTAGGAAAAACAGTGTGATCTCAACTGAACAAAAAAAAAAAGCCAAAAAAATCCACAGACCAATAATCATCCTTCCCTCCCCCCCCCCCCCCCCCACCCACCCCCCCACAACACCCGCAACCCCCCACGCCACACCACCACCCACTCGCCAC
>JANHFX010008114.1:0-43574 GCA_027560015.1 Chloroceryle amazona
ACTAGAGCAGGGTGCTCAGAGCCCCATCCAACCTGTTCTGGAACACATCCAGGGATGGAGCAGCCACAGCTTCCCTGGGCAGCCTGGGCCAGGCTCTCACCACCCTCACAGGGAAGAAGGGGAGAGGCTCCTGAGGCACCACTGGAGTCCACGTCCTCCGGTCTGAGGTGCTCTGCTTTCTGCTCTTCCTAAACCAGCAGAACCTGTCATGTGCTTTCACGGCCAAGACATGCCTGGAAGCTGCCTCAGTGAACCAGCAATCTGAGGACGGACTGGAATTTCCAGCAATCACACCCCTGTATGGCAGACAGACAGTTCCACAGATCCCTCCGGCTTTGCATCGACTGCTTTTTGACACTCCCATTTTAAAAGGCAAGGTTTTAATGAGCAGTGTCTCTAATAAACTGTAATGATAATGTTGGGCTGGTCACAGGCCCACGCTGTGTACATCCACTGACGACACCAGACTAGTAACTATTTTAAAACATTGAATGTGTACTCCCCTGCAGCGTGGTACATTTATATACCATTCCTAAACTCGTATTGTCTCGAAATTTAAGCAGCCTGCTTATGAAAAGTTCATTCAAATAAATTCTGTATGTATTTCCAATTTTCAGTTGTTGATTCCCTTAAAGAGAAAATTTACTGCAGCATTACAGCTTGCTCTGGAGAGTTACTCAAAAATATTTGTAATAGGCCAGTCAGTTCTCATTGAACTTGTAAGTATTTTCTGTAATAACTTCTGTATGAAAATAAACATGGAAGAAAAATGTATAACAACTACAGGCATAAAAGTTGCTCTTACTGTAGCAAGTAGACTGCTTTTGTTACTCTGGCTGCAGAGGTAGGGACCTTAATATCTGAACTAGTCACGACTTGAAGCAATCGAAAAGCGGCATACGCACAACGCAGTGCCATAAATATATTCAAGAAATGTATTAAGAATCTGATTATAGGAAATGCATGTGGCCCCGGAGGGCACGGACGGACTTGCCTGGGGTCCTTCTGAATGCTGTCGATGGAGGGAGATCGCGTGGTGCCGTCGTCGGCGGGCGCCGCGTGCTGCAGCCTGTTATAGCTGGACTCTGCCAGGCGATACTGCACTGACCTGTAGGGTTCCGCATAGGTAGCTGTTGTGTTCAGAGCATAATTATTTCTTTGGTATGTGAGTGTGCTACGCTGACTGGATGATCTTTGCAGATTTCCGACTCCTAGTATAAAATCAGTATTAAAACAAACCAGGTAACACACATCTATTGAAGAGAAGAGGCAATTCGTGGTTAAAAGTGTAAGCAAGAAAAGACAAAATCAGTGTTAAAAACACGTACAGTGCTCAATGTTGACAGCTATCGCCAGATTTAAGGGAGCAATTCCTCAGTGTCCGGGGGAAGACAGAGAGGCTTGTTACAGAACCAAAGGTTGGGAATCAGGGCTACACCTCAGCCTGCCCCAGCCAGTCTGTACAGTAAGAAACGCATCTCGTGCCAGCAAGCAGGAGTGCAGATGCAAACGGTTTTCAAGGTTTATAGCAAAACTCAATTACTAACAGTAAGTTAAACTTGCCAACTATTAGAAAAGAAAGGAAAAACAAGGGAATGAAAATTTCTGTAGTTTATATGGTATTTCCTTTTCCCATGTACATTTTTCCAACGCGAGGATGATTTTACAGATTAAGCCGATCGTTTCAGAACCAGCAACGCCTATCTTCCTGACTTAGCAGAGCTGTTGTGGTAGCCTCTGCTCTTCCAAGGTAAGCGATATCACGAGGTAGCCAAGTAAACAGGATTCCGATTTCTAGTTCTATTTCCTCATTGGCACATCCTGACAAAGTTAATTTGTTTCCTCCGGGCTGCAGGAGACAGGAGAGTTGCAAGAGCTGTTGCCTCCTCCATCACTCCGCACTCTTGGTATTTCAGTTACATTAAAAAGCATTAAAAGGCGGTTTTCAAATGTGTCAAAACATGACATGAATCAGACGCTTCTCTATAAATATTTCTAGAGAGTCACTTCCTTAAATCACTGGAATATTTGGAGAGTTTTGGGAAATGACTCCACTATACAAGTTATTAATCAGCCGTAGAGCAAACGGCTCTGCAACACATATCACATTTCTCTTTACAGAAACTCAGCTCAGGTACTAATCTCACGCCTAGGCACTCCAGAATAGATGAGTAGCAATTAATACTACAGAGCTATTTCAGTTGCAACATACGATCTTCAGACACAATATTTTAACATTACTCTTTGCTGAGAAGTTGGATAAACCCATTATTTTCACAGTGAAAGGCGTAGTAGGTAATTTAAGTGTGCCAGTTATCATTTTACTGTACTGATGAATAATAAAAGATATAAACAAACTCAATTTGTAAGAGAATGATGCACGGAGAATGCAAGAGGAGGCAATAAACTTTTTGTGCCATAAAATACACTTTGCTTGGCCACACCTGTGTGTGGTATCAAACAGAAAACGTTCCGACCCCAAGCTGACACGTTTGGCCGCAAGTGTTTCTTGCGAACGTCACAAAAGCTTGTTATTTCCCGCTGGTTATTTTACATCCTTCACACCTAGCTTCCATCTCCTTTCACCTAGTTTCTCCTTCCAACCTGGCATTGCACACCCCACGCGCTCCGCTGTGCGCCAAGGTCCCGCAGAAGCTCCCGTAGTTAAGGGTGCCGTGGGACACGGTCAATGGAAGCGCTCCGGGAGCCCTTTACCCACCTGACCCCGTCCGATACAACGCCGACTGGGATCCCTGGTGGAGCTCCACCGTCCCGTGGTTGGGACTGCGGTAGACGGGGCTGTAGTAGGTCCTGCCCTCGTAGATAGGGGTGATGTGCAGGTCAGGAGACACAGCTGACCGCAACTCCTGTCCCAGCTGGCTGTGCTGACTGGCGTACGAACTCCTCAGGCCTAAAACCAAGGGGAGGCAAGTATGTACAGGGTGCAATAATACAGCTGTCATGCTTCTATCTTTATTATTTTAGCCAAGAAAACGTGTTCGTTGTAGCTACAAAGATTTAGTCATCAAGCTTCTTTCCATTATTAAATGACCCATAGTGAAAAATTCATTGACAAGGCTGCATTTCTTTGATGAAAAGTTTTGTCTGTAGACTGACAACTTTAAGTTTTCCAACTAAATTTTTGTGGTGGCATTTCTAGTTGAGTCTAAGACATGCAGAGTGAAAATTACACGAGCATGTGCAGTTCATGGATTCAGCAACAACAAGGTGAGCTGGGAACCAGACAGAAACCCAGGGTGCAGCAGGGCACAGCCTGGAGGGGGTCGTGATCCTGAAAACGAAACAATCTGCAGCACTAAGAGAAAAAATCTTCTCGGCAGAGATTTAAGCATGTACAGAAAAGCCTTTATAGAGGTTTAAATTGCCCCTGATGTGTGTGTCTCTCTCTAACTTGCTGCAGCTGTATGAGAATCTCTCTTTTCACCTTGCCTTTCAGCTGTCCCTCCCGAGTTCCTTTTAACTTCTCTCTGTCTGGTTTAACTGAAACTGCTCAGGACCTCCTGCTACCACTTCTGCAGTGCTGGCTCCAAGCACCTTGTTGGCAGAGGTGCAGAGCAGCTTCTCCATAACCGCGTTTTGGAGAGCGCTGCACAAGTTCAGACTTGCTTCTCCTTGCGAAGGGAAGTTCCCCCTCTGTCTGCTCCACAAAAACTTCCTTCACTTCCCTAAAATTCCTTTCTGCGTGTTACTGTATTCCTGAAAGCAGCACCGGTGCGCCCTTCCCCTCGCTGCTTTGCTGGCTGAATTAGCAGCCAATCTCCTGTTAAGTCCACGCTGGTTGGGAGGTCAGCAGTTCAGTCTCTGCTTTTCCAGCCAGGAACGTTTTTGGACGCGTAGCATCACCCCTCCCACTGACTGTCTAACGCGCTCCCTGGCACGGGCGCTGCACTAACCAGCTGCCCTCCTACAACTTCTCACCTGTTCTTAATGCTTTCGTTTAAAGCATCCTAGTTCCCCTTTCGTATCAGTTATCCTCCCAGAGTGCAGGGAGAAGCACTAATGCACTACACTGGGTAGCAGGAAAATCGAATGTAGTTAATTGTGAGAGTTCTTCGCCACGTCCTGCTTGAGTTTTGTCAGCTTCTGGGCTGCTCTCAGAACTGTGGGTACAGAGCTTCGGCAGCTAACGGGTCACATCACCCAAAGGAAAAGCTCTTCTGCTCTCAGCGGCTCCCCCCCAGCTCTACTCTTGAAAAACCTCTCTTGGAAGCATTTGAGAACGGCTGCATTTCATCACTCCTCGCTCATCTCCCACACTCCTGTCGGCTGCTGCACTGCCTCGCACACTCCTGACTGCCTCCTGGGCTGCACCTTTAGTGAGGGAACTGCCAAACCAGACTCAGATGCTCGTATTTAATAAAATATGAGCCACAGTTGTTGTTGTTTTCAAACTTTGTTTGCTTATGTATTACACAGATAATTGCTGCACGGCACTTTTGCCACCTACACCGACTTGGTTTTTGAGTATTACGCTACCAGGAAAACTCTTTAATTTTGAAAAGCTGTATTCCAGTCTCTTGGATTTTTACTTGTGTGAAACAATTACACAAAACTTCCCTGCTCTTGCCTCTGAGATTTACCTTGCCATGGGGTCCTCTTCCACTCTCTGACTTGTCTTTACTGCATCTTGCAATGGCCTAATCTCCCCTTCACTCCTCTTCAACTCACTCCAGTTCCTTCTGCTCTGGGCATTCTTTGTTTATTCTGTGATTTCACCAGTTTTGTTCTTTTAATAAATTCTTCAGAGTAAAGACAACCAAATACACTTCCCATTGTACTACAGGAAACGAGTGTGACACTCACATACATCCCACCAGCATTCCTCAGGCTTCCCTCCTCAGACTAATCTTCTTTTCAATCTTACAACATAATTTCTTGTCATCTTTCTGGCCTATAATTATAGGTGGAGTTTATCTACAACATTTACACACGACATTAGATCAGAGATGGTTACCAGCAGATAACCTCTGGGCGCTATGGCCAAGGCAAACACTGTCACAAACCTTTAGTCGTTCACGAATTCAAGGAGGATGTAAAACCAGCTTAATTATTGGTTTTTAAAAGATGCTTTTAAAGCTGTTTTGTAAAATTAGTGCTGTTTTGCTCACTTTGGCATTACCGTTGCAGGCGCCAAGCCTTTAGCAGCCACAAAAGCAATAGAATATTGTAAGTGAAGCACGCAAAGGTAATGCAAGGATGGAGACTACGGGGCAACGCTAAAATACAAGTAAGCAGGGATGTGTAACCAAACGCATCCTGCACTGGAGTGTTTTTTTCCCCCCAAATCACAGACCTGCTCTGTCACAGTGGCTTCAAGGAAACCTTTGGGTGTCCTCCCAGGTCACCTCTACAAAAACACACCTTCAGGTGGTGAAAGCAGAGGGAGGTGACCAAAGCAGGGCAGGCAGCCAGAGCTGCGTCCCAGGCTGCACGGCCCGGCGCTGCCGCTGTCTCCTGGCAAAACGCTCATCTTATCAGCGCTGCACTCGTCCCAGAACCGCTCCACGTGGACACCCCTCTCGGAGGCTGCAAGCACCCAGGGGAGGGACGACCTGATCATCCCTCCCTCCTCACACAGCTCTGGGTGATACTAACAGCGATGATGATGATAGTAATGGCTGCTATGGCACCGACCTTCCCCACACCCAAGCACCGCTCACAAAATCCATCATATATGAATTTGGGGTTAAGGTTTCATGAGTTATACTGAACTGTTCCCCTAAAGACACATTAAAGTGATTTATACTAGAAAATGCAAGAGGCTTTTTTTCTAACACCGAGGGATTCTCACTCAGTTTGTAACAGTGCAGGGAAGCCAGGCCATTTCAGGTGTCCGGAAAGGTTACGGTGGAGCTGGCTACAAAGGAAGATGCTCTCTGAGCCTGAACTGCCACAGTTGCTTCCTTAATACTAAAAGCATTACACTGAGAGCATCTGTTTCTGAACTGCTGATTCACTACCCCAGGAACTCCCTTCACCTGTTTAGATGAGGTGATAATCTCAGGCAGTGGTATTTGCAGAGTACCATAGTAAGATCCTGAGAGCACACGATTGCCGTTACATCACAAGTTATGAAGCCCAGTGGACTGCATTCATTTAAACTACAGAACAGCCTCTCGGACCAATCCGGGTCTTTTCCCCCCCTTATCAAACCCGCAGATTACTACGTCTTGAAAACAGAGCTGAG
Organism: Chloroceryle amazona; assembly: GCA_027560015.1. Taxonomy (NCBI): domain Eukaryota; kingdom Metazoa; phylum Chordata; class Aves; order Coraciiformes; family Cerylidae; genus Chloroceryle; species Chloroceryle amazona. The sequence continues at coordinate 6,209 of JANHFX010008114.1, forward strand.
GCCTTCCACCTTCTGCTGAGGAATGAGGAATTTTGGGATTTCCTGCAGTATGATTGTTCAAAAGAAGCCCCAGGTGTTGCATTCCGTTCAAAAGAGCACAGGGTCACACTGCAAAATCTCCTTCTCTCTGCTCGTTTAGATAAAGGTCAGAACAAAACCAGAAACACACACAGAACCTAAAATGTAAAGTAACTGCATCTTAATAAGAACTGCTTCTCAAATTAATAGATTCCACCTTTTAGGGCTTTATTTTAAGCTAGAGTTACAACAGTTACCCTATATTTAGTATTTTGAGACAGCGAAGAAGCAATAGGGGGGAAAAAATAGACTAAAATTCAGTGGTACTGAGATGGATTTTGAGAAAGAACTAGACATAACACTAATTCCAGCCTAGGACCCTTTGTTTATAACCCGCATGTACATTGAAATGTACCTTATCTTCAGAGATACCAAAGCGTCTCTGCGTGGAAGACTCAGAATCTCACTTAGCCACTAAACCATACGGTTTCATAATTTACTGCATGGGTAGCAATCTAGTGCTAGAACGCTTCCTCTGCAACCACTGCTGCATTAGGGGGGTTCTGCAGCTGGAGGTTTGTACCAAGTTTTAAGCGGTGTCTTTACCTTTTTACTAACCTGTAAGGCTGTCTGGACGCGGCGGGACCATCCTCTCGTAGATATCGTACTGCTGTCCGTACGGCTCCATGTCGTGAATCGTTCTTTGCAGCGTCGTTCCCAAGTGCTGCGGCACCGCGGTCATGCCCGAACGCTTCGGGGAAGAAGATCCCAGCTGCGTTTGGGATGGAGAAGCCACTCTGGTTTGCACATCGGCAAGGGCGAGAGGAGAGCCCACTCTGACCGCCGCGGGGTACTGGGAAGCGGCGCCGTTGGGATTTGCCGTCTGCCTGGAGGTAACCGAGCCGATGCGCCGCACGGTCGTCGGGGAGGCGGGTCTCTGGGCGGCGTACGGGGATGCTGCCCGCTGCACTGGCAGGGTAGTGGAGGAGTACGCGTGGGAAGGAAGGGATCTCTGCTCAGTAACCGATGGAGAGCCGTAGCCGCTGCCCAGGGACGCCCGCAGCGACCCCCTGGAGGGGGAAACGCCTGTGCTGACCATGTAAGAGGGAGACTGTGCCCTGGATGGGACTGAGCTGACACGTCGCATGACTCGGTTGGTAGCAATATTCACCGAAGGCTGTTAAAAGCAAAAACACTTGTTAGTTCTATCATTTAGGCCATGCGGTGGATGCTTTTCTCCCACAAGGCAGGGAAGTCAAGGAGCAACGCACACAAATTCACAGTACATAAAAACAGCTGAAGAGGGGCATTTACCCTAAAGGTAGCTCCAAGTTTTCCTATAAAATAACTATTTTTTTTCTGACCGGTATTTCTTAAGTGATGATTTAACAATAAAAAAGCACCCATTCCTCATTCTTATTTGGCTTCCTATGTTACTATGCACTTATGCTTTCTTTCCTCACTCCTCTGCCACTCTGGAAATTCAGGAACAGTCCCGCAAAGAGTTCTAGGATCAGCTAATCAGCTTTTGTCAATTACTGCCTTACTACCTGCCGAATGAAAAAGGAGGGGGAAATAAGCCATGAAGGGTAGAAGGTGCAGGAACACAGATACCATCCTTCTTTAAGCACCATGTTTGCATACAGGCCAAATTCCAGGTTTTCCCCAATACCACAACTGAACTTCCAGCGAGCAATACTCTGCTGACATGAGCAGCGTACTCTGCCCTCGGGAGGCCTCAGAAGTTTTACCTCGTTTGAGCTGCAGTGAACGAACAGATCAGACACGTGTTCAGCAAACAAGTCTCTGTGCTGCAAGCCATTGCTGCTCTTTAACCAGGCAGGGTGTTAAATGCAAGTGGAATTTACAGCGTTAATTCCAGCCGATACAAAGGTAGGTGCAGCTATACGATTACTGTCGTTAAACCTGCGTTGCGGGCAGCGTACCGACAGAGATGAAGTGCAGTATTCAAGCCTACCTGGACTGATGTCTGCCCTTCAGCTCGTGAGCTTCTCACCAGATGGTTATTAGTGGTCCCAATAAGGGAATGCTGCTGTCTGTTTTCTGATTTGCTCAAGTTTTGGCTGTTATGGAAACTGCTCACTTCCTGGTACCCACTGTCGGAATAGGAATTCATTTGTGTTGAACTTCTTGAGTTACCTACAGACCCTGTAGATATGAAGCCAGCATAAGAATAAAATCGTTGAACAACTTCACAACAATAAAAATACAACTTTGTTATCTGTTGCATTCATAATTGTATTACATTTTTTTTACGGTCAACACAGAAATATATTCTAGTATTTAAAATGCACAGAACAGACCCTCACTTTCATGGAGAGATGTCTGCTCTGGTGAGTAGAGGTTCCCTTGTTCTGGTTCTGTCCTAATGTCATAGGCATTGGTATGAACACTCTCTGACACCTGGGGTTTGCTCACACTGGTGGTCGGAGGATCTGAAAGAATAAATTAATTGGATAAATCCAAATTTTCCTATGTAAGTTTCCTGCAAACTCTATCACAATAATTTTCTCACACATAGTAACAAAGAACTTTCAGCATAACCCAAGTGTACTGGCAGGCAGGTATCGCCTACCAAGCTAAACAGAAGAACGTTAACACTCATGTCCGAGAATCCTGCTGCCCGTGTTTTCACAATTCTCATTTTTCAAACGTACGTTCCAACCTGGTTAGATCCAAAATGTAATTGATCACCTAGTAAGCAGACTTTGCAGAGCAGAAACATTGTGCAACCGCTTTGTAGTGTGCGGAGGACAGTTTCACTTAGGGTCCTGTAAACTCTAGAGCTTCTGAAGTAAAAAGGCTGAGTTGAATTTCACCCTGTTTGTGCACCATCCACAGAAGCTGCTGCTAATTCCATAGATTTTTTACTTCATGTGCTATTGTCCAAATGTATCCGAATTTTAACGACTCTCAAGCTAACTTCAGTTCTAAGAACATTAGCTGAACTTTCCGGAGGGCAAAGGGAAGTGTCAGCACACATAAGAGAGAGCAAAGGAGACATCACATCATCAATGAAGGAAAAGTAAAACACACTCGGGAAAAAAAGGACAAAGAAGAGGAGATGAGCTAAAAAAACAGAGAGTATTTGTACCTATCAAACTGTAAAGAAATACTCTGATAGTATTTCTTGGCTTGCTGCAGCTCTTGGTCAGGATATACTGTACCCAAAACGCTGGCATCTCACTCTTTGCACCGTTAGCCACGATGGAACATTCAGACTAAACACGTTACTCCTTAACTGCTATCGTGAGGAATGTTTGAACATTAGTCAAGTACCAGATTTTAAAGAATAATTAAACAATCTATACATCTTCTAAATTACAGGCAGGCAGCACCGTTATTGACCAGTAGTACATTCTTCGGTCAAAACCACCTAGTAAAGTTTGATGCTAATTAGCTTACCATAACAGGACCGTTATGTCCAAATTTAATTAAGAAGCACTAAGAAGGGTTGCTATGCTGCCACTCATTTAACCATCCGTGTGGCTAGAAAGGATGGAGAGAGAGAGCTCCTGCCGCACTGACCGCGGAGCAGCTCACGACAGCCGTCAGCCGGTGTCGCCTCTCCCTCAGAACAAACCACTTGTGCTGGGTTATACGGTCCTGCTCTGCCAGGGTTTGGACTCCAAGATCTCCAGGGTCCCTTCCAACCCCTGACATCCTGTGATTGGGACATCCAAGTTATATTTATATTTAACTCCAATATTTTAATCATTTTTGTGTAAACAATACGAGGCCCTGTTATTTTAGCTACTTGCTATTACGTGATGCTAAATCAACGTCAAACTGGCAAATGCTCAGCCTGGGGAGAAACACAGGGGAAGAATAAAGTGGAATTGTGCAGAGCCGTACAGATGTTCCTAAGACAGAGCCCCGAACCCAAACCTCGCTGCCATCGCAGATTCGCCACCAAGCGAACGCTTTCACAGTGCTGAAAAATAAAGGTTGTTTAGGCTCCCTAACAAAGGCGAGAATTCACGAGAAAATGAATTCTCTTTCTGTCCCTCTCTGCTACTCCAAATCATGAGGAGAGGGCCCGGAATAAAATAAGAGCCTTTTTATAAATGTCTGCTGATCTAATTTTCTATTTATAAGCATCTGCAAAACACCACCATTTTACATTTCTCTTCAAAACTCTGCGTAACTCTGCTGATGCAGAAAGCAATTACAGCTACAGTCACACCACATCAGCCACTGGTGTTTTCTGATAGAAACTCCATCTGCAGCCAGGAGGAAACGGTCGTTTAAGGGAGTGCATTTTTCAGACTGCAGTTGGTAAAGCATCATCTAGCGACCCTTGTCCAAAACAAAGGTCAAGAGCGAAGCTACGCTCGAGTAAATTCATGCTATGATCACAACATAAATGCAAACATTAAATAGAACACGTATCAGGAAATTCTAAGCAAGAAGTGTGGGGTTTTTCTGAACATGCCCACTTCTGAGCAATTGCTCCCTGCATTAGATACAGACATCTGGGAAATACACATCTAGATTTATAGTAATGTATGCAGCTTTTAAATAGAAATATTATTTTTTGGGGTTTTTTTGCTGCATGTTAAATGACTTCTTGGCAGGGATGTGCACTGGAGATTTCTGAACAAAAGGAACACAAACGGGAGAGAAGAATTACTGGGGGAGAAAAACTGAGAAGGAAATAAAGAAATAGAGTGCAACTGGATGCCAGAAATCAGTAAACCAACGACAGATCTGCCAGAAGGTGCTGTGCACTGTCACGGGAGCACTAAAGAACTAGGGAAAATAATGCAGTAAACCAAAACAGATAAAAATTTCACCTGGAAAGAATAAGTAAAACTCATTTCTTAATTACTTGAAAAAAAACCCAACTTTTACTTCTGTTTAGAAACGTTGCTAAAAGAATACATGAAAATCCCCAGCATCTCCAGCAAAATTTAAATGCCAAGACACGTAGGTTGCTGAGAATATTTAGAAGACAGGAATAAAGCCAACGCGTGCCTCACCTCAGCTGCGGCCAGAGCACAATGGCAACTGAGACCACGTAAATAGGACTATGCACGACCTTAAGAGCTTAGCCTCTAAATAAAATAAAAAAGAAGGAGGGGAAGGGGAAGTAGGCAGTTTGAGAGACTTACTCACCTAAAGTAGTCACAATATCGTAGTTACGAATGCGCTTGAGTGGACAAGCAGATAACTACGATGTCTTACCCTCTGCACAGCAGAAACTCTGCAGACAGCTCGCAAAGCTGCCCGTGTCCCTATGCAAAGATCCCATAGCAGCACTGGGTTGATAAGACTTCCAACAAGCTACCTAAAGCCCAGTTTTGCTTCGTACGACATTCTGTCAAGAGGCCACGACTGAATTAGAGAAGCGGGATCCAGGGCATAAAGCACTTTGCAGGGAGATGAGGTCCCGTTGCGGGTCCTGCTGTGTGATTTTCACTTGTTGACTTCTGCACGTCGAAGAGGTGACGGGCTCGGCAATATTAAATGCTTTAATGACACACAGCTGCTAACTAGTAAAATGCTCTGGTCTGTGAAGGACAGGCTGGATCATTTCAACTGGCACTTGAACATCGCTTTTAAGATGCACTCCCATCCACTCCACCTCCGCCACACCAGGTGATGCAGAAGTACGAGAGCAGTGTTTCTTGCTTTGGGAAGAAAGCTCAAGGTATCCCGAGACACAGAATAGAAGCTGCACTCTCAGGAATACCTCGGGTTACCGGAGATTATCTCAGTTAATAAGAATATGTGTAAAAAGAAAATCAGTATTCAAGCTTCAAACATACAGTATTTTTTCACGATCCTTGCCTGCCAACGGGAAGACTCAAAAATATTTTTGAATTAATTGGAAAGGAGACCAAATGCACAAGGCTTTTGTTACAGTCACATCTCACACAAAAATGCAAGGGCACAAGAAGTTGCAAGAAAAGTACCTGCAACTACCTCTGTGCAAAACAACCTCGTACAATTACCGGAGGAACACAGGACTCTTCTTGAGTGAGAGGGGCTATTAATGTGATGCCTCAGAAAGGACAGGGAGCATTGCTGATGATGTTCAGTTCACTTCAAAACAAACAACAAACACCAAGAAAACAAAGTTTTCTGCGCTTAAAGCAAAAGGTACACGTAAAAGATAATACCTGATGATCTCCAAGGAAATGACTTCTCAGTAGAGCTGCAGAGAGAAAAAAAAATGTCACAAAGATGAAATGTGGAGCTGGTTTGGAGCTGGTTTTTAACCAAAGCATGCTAAACAGTATAAAACCACCCAGCAGATACAGTTTCAACAGCCCATGTAAATAACACTGCAGCACTTTACACCTGACAGCTAAAGGGCTGGCTGCTGATCAGGTTTGTATCACTCCGTGGAATGCCCGGGAACTTACCGTACAGCGAGTGCCCGGCAGCACAGCCTGGCTGTACCGGGGCACAGCTTGTGACAGCACCTCCTGCTGCAGGTGTAGTGATGTAAATAAAGAGCATACAGCAGGTGTTGACAGTCACGGGGCCACGACGAGCGGAAGCCAAACCGCTTCAAGGAGCGGAGCACGGGCTGCCCCTGGCAGGGGATAGGTCTGGGGCTCAAGACTCTCGAGCATTTTGCTTCTGTACGTAAAGCAGTTTGAGAAACATGAACAGAAACAGACCTACAATTTTTACTGTTATTTCATTTTCCAGCTTTCCAGGGAGAATTCTGTTCCTTTGCCTGCGATGAGCAGTCAAACCACAGCACGCAGACTGCCAAGCGTGAACAGACAACAGATCGTACTCTGCCGCGGTAAAGAGATGCCTTGAGAAACAACTGCTTCACACGACCAAACAGGTGGTGTCAGTGTAAACACTACTTGTTTTTTCCAGTAACTATTTTATACCAAACTATCTTAACCAGTTTGCTTCTTCTACAAAACAATGTTCTCTCACGTGTTTACAATGGCACTGATGCACGGCTGCCCACGTATTATTAAAATGGGACACATTTATCCATAGCAATACACCTTTCCCTCCACTTTATCCATAGCAATACACCTATCCCTCCACTTTATCCATAGCAATACACCTATCCCTCCACTTTATCCATAGCAATACACCTATCCCTCCACTTTGTCCATAGCAATACACCCATCCATCGACTATCCAACTTCGCACATTACATCATTTTTGCAATGATTATAAGCGGCTGTTTTCCAAGGAAAATGTTATTTAAAGGCAAAACAGGCAAATCCATCAGATTTTATGAGGTCAAAAAATCAGCGTGAAACTGATTTGGGGTAAGATGCATCTATTTCTACATTAGGATCATTATTTTACTTCTTTCTGCCACAGCTACCAGTTACGGCACAGCAACGCGAATGATGCTAGAGACTTACTGTCTGAAACAGAAGTAATCGTTTGGGAGCCTTTTTTGGAAGCAAAGTCTTTGTGTGTGAAAGTGTTAACCTCGCTCTCCTACAGAAACTCAACTACACGCAATGGCAAGGAAGTTTAAGGAAAAGGAGAATTGGAGTATCTAGGCAGTAACACAAGTTTTACTAGTATCGGCTGTTCTTGCCCTCACTGCAGTTTGGCGGCTCAGGGTGCGGCACGAGTTTCTTTGTTTACAATGTCCATCAAGTGGACCAGTTGAATAGAATAAAACCTGGTGTATAAAACTAGGCATAGAGAGCTGAACTCCAGGCTGAGACTTTCCAGGCTCATCCCCCTTCAGGAGTTTCTCTCTATTTCTGAGATGCCTGAACCTGACCTTTCACAGGTGCTTCCCCTTCCCTGAAGGGCCACCTTGTCCAAGCGCGCAAGCACAAACATTTGAAGTTTAGACAAAGACAAAATGACTTGGCAGTACTGCAGTGCAGCTCCAGCCTCAGAAACACTAAACAAGGACGTCAGCAACGTCACACCAGGCACCAGCGCAGGATGAGCAACTGGTTCAACTGAACGTGTCCTGTGGGTTTAGCGAGGATGGCTGAAGAACGTACCCTACGACAACCAGCAGCTGCCTTCCCCAAAACACAGCTACTGTGGCCGCTTGAGTCCTGCCACTCCACCTGGCTGCAACGTCAGGTGGATGGGTTTAAACTCCCTCTAAACTCCCTCTAGCAGTGGAGTTTAAATTGGGATTTAAACGAACGTGGACTTCGCACGCCAGAACCTGCTACGGCGTTCCAGAAGAGCTAACGGGAGGTAATAAATGGCTACAGATGGTTATTTCTGAAGCTATTCCAACTTTCTCCGCAGAGGGACAGACTCTAAGAGAGGGTGGCACACAAGCACGACAGCTCTGTGGAAGGCAAAGGTATCTAGAGACACCTGGAACTGTGCAGAAGGGATCTGCTCTACCACACCTGGCTATTCCAGGGCAGGAAGCGGTGCCAAGACACCAAACATCAATTTTTGCACAGCCTTGGGCTAAAGCTCGTTCAATTTAAATAACTTTCAAGTATTTGTCACTGCTAGTACACCACCACTGAATCTAAGCGGTGCATTAGCTCCAGAAGGGGGTTCTGGCATATTGTGGGGATTGTAACTACGCGCTGAAGTTAATTCTGTATCTCTATGGGTGGAGACCCAGCACACACAGCTAACTGAGCTTTCTTTACCTGCACAGGGCTGACGAATGTAACGGTTGCTCTGACTATGGGTCATAAGTAGAAAGCTACTTCAGGAACAATTAAACATGTTAAGGATTTAACTTGATTCTTACTGAAGTATTTTTGCAGAAGCCCAGTGTCTACCATGTACTGACTTCATCATCTGATTTAGTTCCTTTACAGGTGAAGTGTTTTGAAGTGGTGACATCTTTCAGCGTCGATAGGTCTAATGTATTTTACTTCACCCTTTAAAAGCAGTGCGGTCCTGTACTGACCACCGCTGAGAAGCTGCTTGTGTGTGAAGTCTTGGCATAGGGGGATTTTTCTAGTGAAGTGAATATATCAAACCCCATCCACTTCTAATACACATTACGAGCAACCAGCAATCACCAACATCAGTCTAACAAGATTTCACCTTTTTTTTTGCTTTTCTTGCTGTTAGCAGAATTTTTCACAAATATTTTACCTTAAAAGAGGCAATTTTCAGACTTCAACCTTTCTAACAGCTATCTTCTTGACTTTGCCAGTACACCCAATTCCTGCACCCTTCTGCCAGACACCGTACAGAGTACCAGAGCCATCTTCTGTCCCACGTACAAAACCCAAAAGCTCTGCCAGCCAGAGCAAGTGGCCCCGGGACTCACGCGCTGTGTTCGGCTGGCACAGGCAAGCACTTACTGCTCCGGTATCAGCTCATGAAGCTGTATCTGGAACACCACGCTCCTACTGAAGGATGCTGTTTCCATTTGGAACGCAACGTTGAGAAGCGGCCGAGACTCCCTCACCCGCAGCCACGCAGAAGAGCTGGGCACGGGACAGCAGAACGCTGCTGCCACCCCACTGTCCCCGCTGCCTGAGGCCAGGCACAGCCAGCACTGTGACAGCAGGAACAGGACGCTGCCCGTCACCAGTGGCTCCCTGCTGGCACTGCAAACCAGCAGTTCAAAAGGCAGCGCTCCGACTGCTTTCAGATCGTTCTTATTGCGGGTAAAAGACGCACCACAGTAACTGCCGCGGCACTTGCTGCCCCCCCAGACCCGCAGGCGTTCTGGGAGGGTGACAGGTTAACACCCCCCTGATCCATCACAACTGTCCACCAGAGACTTCAGGTCAGCTGGCGTGAGTGCTCGAATGGGCAGGTACCACAATCCTGCTGACGCGCAGCCACCTGCTGCCTCTCAGCCTGTAGTGTGCGGCAGATGTACGGTCGCAGTAAAGATAACAATCCTACTTTGTGGCCCAGCCTGCTATAGGGTAAGATAATAATATGCAATCATCACTCTTCATTTTATCTCCAGTGCAACTCATCCGTAAGCTACAACTGTTTCTTTTTTTTCCATACCTGAGCATCAGCAAATTGCAGAACCCCCCAGTTCCTCAATTCTACTGACATGCAGAAGCTTTGACAGAGCTTGGGAACGGCTTCCAGTCCGTCCGGGTAAACAGAAAACACAAGTATGAATACTGAAGCTGTAACAAGAAACTTTGCAGGTTTCGCTCATTTTTGATGTAGAGATGTGAAAAAGAAGCATTTCTCAGTTTCTGTGTCCTGGAGACAGCCCGTGACTTTAAGGGAACGGCTGATGCTGCTGGAGCGCCCCGGCTGAGAGCATTCAGCATCAGAGACTTGAGGGATGTCTTCCATAAGAGCTTTGGACCACACACTCACTGAGCTGAACATCTTAAATAGCCTCGTTAAATGATGGGCTGGAGACACTGACTCTCTAGGTCCTAAAAGTTACATTAGAGGACCTTATAATGCTCCTGAAGTCATCTGATAGAACTACAACCCAGAAAACATGCAACACACGCTGCATACAGGTCAAAGGCTGTGTGTCCACCTTAACGACAGAAACCTCCAATGACTGCAGGGTTCTTACTATACTTACATTCCCAGCACTGCCTGAAGACCTGGAGTAGGCAAATAAGAAAGTGTACAAGCCAAAAGGAAACACATCAAGGGAAACTTCTAACATGCAGGTACAGTCAAAATAGCAAATCTGAAACTAGGCTGTGAAGAAAACATGGAAAAGTCCCCCAAAACTAGCAGAGATGACACAGAGCAATGGTTCTCTTCTTGGGTTTTCTTCCTCTCCCCCCCCCCCTAGGGAATTAGATGAAATGAAAGATAAGAAAAACTAAGTTCATTTCCTAAGACAATTTTCAAGGGCGGGCATTTCAAAGCTCCATCAAATAGTAAAGCCAAAGGAAGAGACACTCAACGAGACTGTTTTAAACCAGAAGAACAAACCTACTACAGTCCATTCTCAGGTCCTGAAATTAAGGTCACGAGAGATCAGTACGGTCTAAAATGCAGAAAAATGAACCCCAAATTGTTACAGGTACTTATCTGTAACACAGGGAACAGAATCTCTACAGCAGGATTAGAGAAGATTTGGAGCGCAGCAGGGAAGAACTGTAACGCCTGGGACAATCACAGCACAGGCCAACTTCTCACACCAGGAGACTGCTCCATTCTGCAGCGGAGAGGGTGCTTCCCCCCACGTTGCGACCGGCCGCTGCCAGGCGGTTATCTTACCTGAGATGGCAAGTAGTTCCCAGCTAGCTCCGCATGGCAGAATTAATCATCATTGCTTCTAAATTGTCAGGATAAATGGACTATTAATATCTGTGCCCGAAATATTCCTCCAACAGCTCTATCATGACCAGCTGGGAGATACTGATTTAAAATTATTCATTACTTAGCTAAATTCTGTCGAGTACCTTTCGCCCTGCTTCTATTGTATGCTCAAGCTCTGCAAAGAAAATTAAGCGCATCTTTTTCTTACTTCTAAATTTAATCTAGCGCTTTAACGGATGTGCTTTCCAGTTTCAGAAGTGTAATGATAGTGTACATCAATAAACAGTTTCAATTACTGGGATTCCTTCCCTCTCCCTACCCCCAAAGCACATACAGAGTCTAGAGGTGATTTTTATGGAGTTCGCCAGGACACTGTAAGTTGCAGTGTATGCGAGCGACTGCAAATGCACCTGTTGGAGACACTGGAATCGTTACCATGTCATAGGAACAAAATTAAACTGGTTTCTGTGGGGATAATTACAGCCCGGGCAGCTCTCCGTGAACAGTCCTGTCAGGAGGAACTTGCTGCCGCACGCCGAGGAACGCCCCGAGCGTGGGGCGGCACAGGGCTGGGGAGCACCTCGAGTGCCGCTCCTCCTCATGTGGAGCAGCAGTCACGGCTGGACCTGCTCGCTCCGCCTGCTCTCTACCAGCACCAGCCCTGCACGAGGACAAGAAGGTGTGAGCGTGAAACGTGCGTTCACCTCACGGAAAGTTTACAGGGTTCAATCACGCGCTGCGGTATTTTACCCGGTCGCTCTGGAGTATTTTCTACTACTACAGGGACTGCACGTTGTATTTCATTTGGCATTGGGAAAAGAGAAGGAAAAAACCTCATCCTAGTAGCTCTGAAAGGTCAGGCAGGCACATCCCTACTCAGCGACCCTTCCATAGCTGAAGGGTTAAACTTTCTGTATTACCTGTGGTAGTGCCCGAAGCCTGTGTGCCATTTATCTGCTTCTGCTAAAGTGTTTGTGAGAAGCTGCTATTACGAGTCCAGTGTTTTACAATTAAATTGATAACTACAACAGCGCTCGGCTTTCCCGAGCGAGTCCCACAGCCGCCTCCCGGCAGAGACGCTGGGCAGCCCGACCCCTGACACACTCTGCTATCTACCGGCATCAGCACCACCTCCGGCACACCCGGCAGCCCCGGACCGGACTGGGACCGACACGCTTGACTGCAGTGCTGTGTCTGCCTGGATGGGAGACTGAACAGCCCGGTGGCTTCTTCACAGAAACCTGTGCATGTTGGAGCATGAAACAAATTTAGGGAGCTGCAACTGAAACCTCATGCTGTTTATCCCAGTCTGTCATCTCTGGTCTCGTGGTGCAAAAGGTCTCGTAAGGGTAAAAATATTTAATGCTCACATGGAACACTAACCGCCTATCATTTCAGGCTCTTAAGAGTTTTGCAGGTGCATGGGATGCCAAGAAATATCTTTGCGACCCTGAACACAACACCCAATTATAAAAATCATTCTGAGAAGAAATAACTTACACAGGCAGGTAACCGAGGGGCGCAGAGAAACAAAGGCGTACTGGAATTCAGCAGCTGACCCGGCGTGTCCTCCAGCCCTGACACTACAGGTGCTCTGGGCACGCAGATCTGCTCTCGGTCTCACCTTTCACGCTCCTCCAGAGCGAGCCAAACAACACCGCTGCCTGTGCCTCGCCTTCACAAAACAGCTTTAGTACAGGTGGGCAACGGGCTGACCGAAAACAGGCACCGTCTCTTTGTTCTGCTTCGCTCCCGTGTTCAAAGCGACACGGGCACTTCCCAAGGACGAGCAGTAACAGAGTGAACCATGCTTCTGAAATGAGAGTACTGCCCAGGCACGCTCAGGTAGGCGACATCTGGTCACCAGTGCCTATCTCCAGCTGGATTTGTCCAGATGTCCATCTGCACTTCACCCTGTGGTAGCGGCTGGGTTCACGGCCACGCCACGGGTACGAGCTGCAGAACTTTTAGCTGGTTTAAGCTATGGACATCACATCTTGCCCTTCCCTCGTGAGCTGTTGCCACGTGGGCTGGCACTTGTGCAACAGGGGTGACGAGCTGGCTCCGAGGGATGACTTGACCAACACACGGAAGAGCGCAGAGCCCACGCTGCTGCCGCAGAAGAACCTGTGACTTCAGCTGCTGCTTGGCAAGGCAGCACCACCTCCAGGCCAACGCCGGCTTGCAGGAGTCCAGTTAGAAGTGGGTAAAAGAAGCGCTGCTATTGATCACCAGAGAACAAAACCTTCCCCTGGACCTCCGAAATGAAACGCTCCCCAGCCTTTTGCCCACCTTAAAGCAGATTAAAGCACCATCTTTGAAGCAAAGCATTGTCGATTGCCTCAGGGACAGAAAACTTGAACAAAGGATGAAAACCAAAAGGCGTGTGCCACTTCTGCTTTAGCTGTGCCTTAGCTTTGCTTTCTCTTTTAGCTTTTGTCACTGTTTTGTTTTTTTCCATGTAAGGCGCTGGGGGACAGTTCTGCCTTCTGGCCAGGAGAAACTTCACCTCGCTCTGGAAATGCCCAAGTGCTCTGTGTTTCTGGGAGCAGGCTGGCAGCTGTGCACAGCCAACCTCTCCCTCAATGCCCTCTGTGTTCACCCGATTTCTTGTCAGCCTTAGCAAAGCATCTACCTCCCCTCATCTGGGGAAACACGGTACCTTTCTATGCCTCTGAACTTTGCAGCTATGGGGTTTTTTCTGCTGTGACACTGCTCCAGGAGATCGTTTTCCCTTGATTCTCAACAACCCCTAACTACCCTGGGAGCAACCAGTTGTGAAGAAAGGAAAGCATCCAATTCAATCAGTGATTTTGTTTTCAGCTTCTCACACATCTCTTAAAAGTGACAGCTGCATTAAAAAATGAGTCAAAAATGTAACCAAGGACACGCACACCTCAGAACATCTTGTCTACTACTCCCAGTTCTGATCCCACGCCTCTGTAAGAGCACGAGCAGCCTCCTGTACACAGGACCAGGGGTGAGAAAAGGGAGGAGAAAACCAACAGTGGTCACAATACAGAGGTGTCTGTAAGAACTGAGACTATAATTAGGCTTTTATTGTAAATGTCTAAAATATTTTAAAACAATAGAAAATGTATGGCCAAAAAAACAAGAGCTTGAAGAGTTTACCTGGATCCACAAACGTACTCGTGCCAAAGGATACTACAAACCAACCCAGGGGCGTGTTTGTTCTCAACATAAATTTTCACAATCTCTTTTTTAAATACAAATAAATAAATATCACGTAGCCATAAGGAAGCGTCCAAAGGAAGAAATGACCCCATGATGCTATAAATGCTGTTTTCCATCTCAGTAAAGGACAGGATCCAGCTGCTGTGCAGACAGTGGTAATTGCACAGTATTTCAAACACTACCCATTAGTCATGGGGTAAGGTAACTCTGGTGTTCTTTGTACACAAAATTCTCTGGACTTGGGATGTAGAAAATCCTTTTCCATTGCATTACTCAGACAAATCCAGTGGATACTCAAGGCTGAATGAAAGGTGGGCGTAGGCATAAAAATAACTGAAACTTTTTGCTTATTCTTCCACAGGAATTTGACTTTTTTAATTTTCAAAATTAAACCTGAGCAACAGCTGCTGTGGTCTAGAGGGAAAATAGGTGAGCACAAAGGGTGTACAACAGTCACCTTCCCAACGAACAGTTTTCAGTATTTCAAAGTTTTTTAAACAAATCCTCACGCCAGTCAAACGACACTCGGCCAAGCAGTCTGATGTATAAAAGAACTGTCTTAGCTGGGGCTAACTATTTAAAAATACATGTACGCCTAAGTTTTTATAGGAACAGCTTCTCTTTACTTGGGGAAATATTTATTACAGCCACAGGAGGAAACATTTGAGAAAGATACCCAAGTTTATCGCTGAAAGAATATAGAAAAACACAGCATTTAAGGCAAGCCATAATAAAGTTCAGAGCATCCTCTCTACGCACGTGCCCGGTCTGCGGCTGCCCGAAGCGCAGGTATAAATGTTTCAGAGGAGAACACATTGTTAGCAAGGCTTTCAGGCTCAAGAGCTACCAACCATCTGATCTGCTTGAGATGCATGAGTGCCCATTGACAGTTAAAAAGTTTACTGAGGAATTAAACAGTAATCCATAAGAATAGTCGTTACAGCTGCAATAGTAACAGTGCTTGCGGGAGTTGTTAGCCGTGCCTGTGAAATGCATCAGGTATGTTTCATGCTATTCAATATGCCAACGGTCACTTGGAGGAAGATGCTGCTTGAAAACGAATGTAACAACAGAAAGTATTCCATAAAAGCTGGAGGAAACTAGAATTTGGGAAAAATCAAAGGATCAATTGGATTACTGCATTTAACCGGCACTGTTCCTTGGACACAAATATGCATTTCTACTCTATTCCTCTTTGGCTCAATCTTAAAAGTAAAATTCAACATATTTAAAGAAAAATTAAAGCTTTACGTACAGTCTATTGAAAATCCAATCAGTTATTAGAGAGGCCTCTTTAAACTGTCCCATAGCTCTTCACGGCAAACCTGCATTTATTTTATACTTCAGATAGCAATGGAAGGTGAAATTTATGTACGTAGGACATAAGCACCCCTAAAAAACCCTTTAGTTTATGGGACATAGGAAAGTAAAGTCATCAGGACCTGTACCTTGTGCTGGCGATACTTGGTGATTCTGCTCCAAGCCTACATCTTTCTAGCTGATTAGCCACAATTTGCCTTTCCACTTCCAGTTCTCTGGTAAGTCTTTGAAATTGGAGCTCCTGGAATTTCAAAATAAAAAGAAAAGCAGTCTTGATGTTAAAAAATGGGTGTGGATTAATTCTGAAACAATCACTGTTTCATCACAATCATGTTTCTTGTTTTGACTCTTCCTTAGTGGAATAAACAATTCGAAGTGGGAATTTAATGGCTCTTTAAATCAGTGACTCATGCAAATATTGATTTATCACCTGTTACAAAAGGAAAAACATGTTTAAGCATTTGTGGGTTTTAATCCTCCTGCAATTAAAATTTTTGCATCTCCTTATGTTGCCACACTCTAACAAAATCAGTGCCTATACAGTAATTCTTCATCTGTACACCAGGCATACTGGAAAATACTGTGTCCTACCCTTTCCCACTGCAAAACCTCAAATGCTAAGCTATGTCCCGACTTCTGTATTCAAACACTTGCAATTTGTTATTTCAAACTGGCTGAGGGCAGAGACGTGCTACACCCCCGTCCCTGATTTCACCTTTTGTTGTATTTCTTGGTCGAAGGCACCGAACCTCAGCCTTCGTAACAGGCTTTTGGAACACGATGCTCAGAGGAAGACGTGGGAAACACAAGCGCTGCACAGAATGATTTGAAATCTGGAAACATTTTCTATAAACACAATACTCTGAAGTCTATGCTACGACATGAAGGGATCTCAGGGATTCACCCACACGTAGCTTTGGCTCATGATAGCAAGGATTCTACTGAGCAATTGTATTATTTCTTGACCTGGTAGTCTGTGTCCCCTGCAGTTTACTTAAACTGTTCCCCACTCATTAAAAATAGACCATTGATATTCAATAACCTGCTGAAGCAAGTCTCATCTGCATGTCAAATGCAGCACAGGAGTATTCCATCACAGTGCAGGCTACTGACAGGGCTTGCTTCCGAAGGTGGATCACCTAATGGCATCACACAGCGGTTGCGTGCCGTGCCACACCACAAGAGCCACCTTCGCTCAGGGATTACAGCTAATGCAAAGTGTTCTTCCACACCTGGCACCCCTGGAATGAGCCTTGGCCACCTCCCTGTCAGCAGGGGTCCCCGGCAGAGCCCCCCGCAGTCTGCACCCTTTCCCACGCAGCCCTGGCTTCCAGCAGCCTGCAGGAGCCTCTGCCCCTCACCGCTCTGGTGCCGAGGGCTCCACGGCTGCACCAAAGAGCACGTAACACACAGAAACCTTTCGCATAAACGGCAGCGCACCGCTTGTCTGTGGAAGGAACAGAAAACATCTGCCCTGTGCACAAAGCCGTTTCCCCTTCCTTGCTTTTAAAGCAGCAGCCTCTCCGATACAAGCTGTGAGTCTGAGCACAAGACTCAAGTTCCCTGTTCTTATTTACTGATCTTTTAATTAGACAAATAAAACATATGCTAGCCATTATTTGCTTCCTTTCAATCCATCTCTATTAATTTGCCTTTTCATGACAGTTGGAGGCATTAATGAAAATAACATTACCCTGGAAAACCAACCTCGTAAGACACGCGACGAGCACACGTTCGCCTGAGCCCTCTCCTCCCTTCGCCATCTCCTCCTGCACTCCAGCACAGCCCTTCTGCCAGCTCACCTGTGCCTCTGCACCACTCACCTCGGTGTCACCTGCAGGTTTGTGGAGGGTGGACTCAATCCCACGGCCCTTATAACCAATGAAGGCAGTCCCAGAGCGGACACTGAGGGACACCACTTGTTAATGGTTTCCACTTTGACACTGAGCCACATGACACCACTTTGGACACGGCCATCCAGCCAGTTCCTCACTCATCTAACAGTCTGTCCAACAAACCTCTCTCTCTACAATTTAGTGGCAAGAATGTTGTGGAGGACCATATCAAAGGCCTTACACAAGTCCAGGCAGATGGCATCAGTTCTTCCCTTGTCTATGGGTGCAGTCGCTCCACGGTAGAAGGCTGCCAGGTCAGTCAGGCATGAGTTGCCCTTGGTGAAGCCACGTTGCCTGTCTC
Source organism: Chloroceryle amazona (assembly GCA_027560015.1). Taxonomy (NCBI): domain Eukaryota; kingdom Metazoa; phylum Chordata; class Aves; order Coraciiformes; family Cerylidae; genus Chloroceryle; species Chloroceryle amazona. The sequence continues at coordinate 24,110 of JANHFX010008114.1, forward strand.
TAGTTACCTCCCTGCCTTCCTTTTTTTTGACTTGTCTGTCAGGGGAATCTGCTCCACAATCTTACTGGGCAGTGAGGTGAGGGTGACTGGTCTGTAGCTCTCAAGGTCCTTTCTACCCTTTGTAAAAACAGCTGTGACCTTCCCTTTTCAGACACCGGGGTCTTCGTCTGACTGACGAGATTTTCACTGTGCCAGCCAGCTCCCTCAGGACCCTGGGATGCAGCTCATCGAGTCCCATGGACGTGTGTTCAGGTCCCTCGGGTGGTCCCAGACCTGATCTTTGCTTATGGTGTTGTCCCACCTGCCTTGAGGGTCAAGGATTTGAGAGACGTGGGAAGGGATTACCTTTGAAAGCTGAGGCAAAAAAAATGCAAATCTAAATTAACAGTTACTGTAACTGAAAACATCAGAGTAGGAGAAGGGAAGAACTCTTCTCTTTTTCTGCTCATCATTCATTTCCTAACGTTATATATAGTCTCTGAAGCATAGGCAGCCCGCTCTCCACAGCGAGGGAGAAAAACACACAATGTGGTTTTGACTGGCAGAACGATGCAGTGTTGGACTGTAGCGTGGCCTGCTCAGCAGAGCTCTTGGTACAGCTTTTCCTCCTAAAAAGCCCAGCATTGCGAAATGACATTGATAGAGGTAGTTGCACAACACCCCAAGCTACAAACTGCCTATTTAAGTAGAAGCCCCAAACTGTGAAAATCCCAAGACAGTTAAAATGAAAGAACTCTACTTCTATTTTTCTTGTGGGTGGAAGAGGGGAATGCAAGTTTGGGTTTATTTATTTATTTATACTGTGCTTAAGAAGCAAAACCTGCTGGTAATCTACCAGATAACCTGTGCTAAGTAGAAATAAGAGGGGAAAAAGCCCCACCAAGCTGAGTTCGGCCACTTCTTTCAAGGGAGTTGCCCTGTTAGATTTTGGTCCAACACCATCAGTTACCTATTTGCAGTATTCTTTATAACTTTATGTGTTGGTGCTGACAAAAAAACCCAAACATATTTAAAAATCCACAGCGCACTGAACTGCAAAGGTGTAAAAGGCACTCAACTAATCTGGCATTTTAACATCATTCTGATGCTTAAGAAGATCTAATGCATTTTTGCAGGTGCAAGCAAAGCAGCAAAAATAAGAATCCATCTCTCTTTTCTAGTCTGAGCAATGTTCTTAAGCGTGCCGGCTGCGGTTCCAGGGGAGTAACAGAGCTTAGAGAGTTGTTGAAACAAGTGCTGACTTTTCTATGTCCCTTCTTAAATCTGCGGCTCTAGCCCGTGTGTCTCAAGTACCTCCATAAACATACAAGAGGGGTGATTTCAGAGGTGCCATCTTCTACGTAGCTGGAATACTTCACGTTTTAAGCCTTTTTTTTTCCTTTTAGCTTAAATTAGCATATTATTAGAGAAGTCCTAAATACTAAATAAGTGCATCGATCCCCTCCGTGGTTTATGCTTCCTTGCAGCGACATCCTATACCCCTCTGAGGGGATACCTTCCTTTTACCTGTCGGACAGTGCTCTGTTTGCTGCCCGGGTTTGTTTCCCTGGCCAGCTGCTCTGGAAGTGGTGGCAGAGCACGCTCCTCAGGCAGGATGCTCCAATGCTGGCTGCTACCAACAGAGAACCCGCTGCCCTCGGCAAAAAGCACTGTTAACCGGTCTCTATAGTACTGGCTTGGGACAAAGTGATGCGATGGGGTGAGATAAAACAGTGAATAAGCTTGTTTTCATTTGCAGAAGAACATCTGTGCAGCTAGAACATGGTAAAACCACGGAGGTAGATTACACAACACGCTGCATCAGAAGGACCAAGCAAATGTTCTGCAGCAGACACCACAGTGCCTTGGCCAGAGCTGTTTTTTTTCCAGATGATCCAGTACCCAGGAAGGGGGAGAAGCTCCCTGTAATTCTGTTCTCTTGTTTAGCAGTAGCAACTTCATCACTTCATAAAACTACAGCTTCTGTATTCATAACCTAAATTCCAGTGCACAACCACAGACCACATCTCTTAACACAAAGCTACAAAAAGTGCCAGCTTTAAATGCAACTCCACTGAAGGAGCAGGAGGAATACACACGGCTCAAGAAAGAGAAGACGGGGGCTTGCTTTGGACCAGCAGTCACACAGCCTGCAGGCAGACAAGCTTCCATGGGCCAGATCCCAAACCCATCCAGCTCTAGAGCTGGGTGATTTCCTTTTGGAGGCTGAAGCTTCTGGAGGAGGACAAACCCTGCGCTGCAGCGCATACCCCAGGGACCAGCAACGGTTCTTTCTTGGCAAGCTCTGCGTGCCAAGCGGGAACTCATCTGCAGCGGTGCCCAGATCTCGCTCAGGAAGGCTCTTCAAGGTCTCCACTGCCGCGAGAGGCAGATGAGACGAGCCACACCAATCCTGAAAACAAAACACTCTTTTCATCTGAAAGCTGAGCACCTCTGACAGGCTTGTGGCCCCCTGGCAAGTGAGCACAATCGCCAACACCCTAAGCTGGGCTATTAACAGCAGACATTTGAGAGCAATTAAGCAAGGGAATGTCATTGGTGTGACTGACCGTGAAGATTGCCATTCTTCTGGTGCAGGCTCTGGATTACAAAAGAGGGTTTAGAGGCACTTCTGTGCTTACTGTCTGCATCCCATTATGACACTATCTTGCAGAGATCCAACGTTTTTGCCAAGGAGAAACTCTCCCCCTCGGGTACAGGGTTGAGAAAGAGGAGTTTACATTCACAACGTTGAAAAATAAAAATTAGTTTTCTCCTGCCCTGTTGTGATTTGAAAACCTCTGGCAAAACACAGATAACTTCGAACAGTGATCCAGCTGGCTCACTGAAGGTTTGCTGGCAACAACTGCACACGAAGCAGCAGCGATGGCACAGGCAGTGAAGACAACCCTTGTTTTGAAGGGTACGTGCCTGGGGAGTCAGACCGGGATCTGCAGCTGGGATGTCTGAGAGGGACGAGACATTGACAGAGAGATGCATCTCTCACAGCTCCTTGGTTTCTGCCAGTTCTCAGAGGTCACTGTGGTAGAGGACAGGGCTGGGATGTTATTTCAAGTTGCAGTAACACTGGGACATGCCAGGTTGCTTCAACTGCCAAATGTCACCGTCTTTGTGAGATATTAAGAAGGTAACTGTAAGAAAACGTTGCCTGTTGAACAATTCAGCTGAGCCCCTTCCAGTAGTTTGGGCTGATGGTCTCAGAGAGCATCACCTGCACCCGAGGAATGCTCTCACCCTGCGTTTACTGTTTCTCGTTCAACTGCAACGCGCAGTGCAGAGCCACGCGAGTCGCAGCGCCTGTGAAACTTCCAATGGTACTAAAGGAAGGGCAACTACATTTTGGACAGTTAATGACACAAATGTGCAACAAAGAAGAGAAAAGAAATCAAATAATGAATTTAATTTATACCTGCTTTGCACTAACCTCCTGCGCTGCTCTATGAGGAGTTCTACGAGTTTCCACTCTGTAATTCAGGGCTAAACCAAGCAACTTGTTAAAACCATACTGAATGCTCTATGTTTCCAACATTAATATCATACTGTGGTGATCTGATATTGAAATTCTCTACCAGAATTTACTAAGGAAAAACCCCTATGCTTTTAACTCGTCATATTAGATCAACCTGAACATTTTCTGCAAAAAACGGTTTACTCACACGCACAACTGCATCTGCACGCTTCGGTATCTCGGTGTCTTCCAAAACAGAAGACAAAAGATAAAAAATTGGACAGGGTAAAGAGAACCACAGATTACAGGATGTGAAATGACACAGCTACAATTATTGGCTGATCGCATTTACTCTGTATTCAACAGCAGTAGACCATTAAAGCCCTTAATACTTTCATGCCTGCATTGTTCACTAGTCTGGTAAAACAGTTTAGTGCCGCTCTAGCTGACGAGGGATCAAAATGTAAGCAATTCATAGAAAGCTTACTCGTAGTCGGTGGTAGAAAGGAAGAGGGTCGCTTGAGGTATTCATCTGAGCAGCGTCCTCTTTGGAAACTGTTTGTCACAAGGCTAGTTGCTTTGTTGGTTTTTTTAACCGGTGCTGAATCCAAGTATACTGCCTGCCAACTGGTGACTGGAGTTCAGCTGCTGCTCAGGGGATGGGCTGGTAATTAAACCCTGAAGCCTTACCAAAGGTATCAGCACCTCCGTCTATTTCTCAGGTACCCACAGTCCCAGGCAGGCTCTTCTTCACAAGCAGCTTCTCCTCAGAAGCTTAATGGTACACGTTAGGAAGAAAAAAAAATCAATTTCTAGACCTTCGTATGAATACAGGAGTACACAGAACTTTGGCTAAGGAAATGAGTTATTTCATCTGAAAGGGGAGTGGCATCTATTTTATCCTACAATAGGAGTCTTGGGAAATGGACTTCTCGGACTCGATTCACCCAAACTGGAAATGCCTGTGAAACTTCAGCATTCTGAGAGGAAAGACGGAAGAATGACCTATGCAACTGAAAAGCTGGGGGGGAGCCAGTTCTTCCAGTCACTCAGAAAAGGTTGACAAAAGATTTTTGTTTCACACACCCAAAGGTTGGAAGTGCCGCCTTCATTTCAGAACTGGTCCGTATTTACCCACCTAACTGATCTCCAGAGGCACACAAGCAGAATTTCAGAGTGAGACTGGTCAATGTTTGTGCCTAATGCTGAAAGTGCATTTAGTAACTGGTTTTTCAGTGTCTTGTTGAGGTGACAGGGCCATGCAGCTGGATTACAGAGCACTGCATAGCTGAGCTGGTAAAGAAACCTCCCAAACTTCCTATCAAAATACTGTCAGCCTAGTAAAGATGTTTTTTACAATGTGATAATAAACTGTTTGCTGCATGGAAAATGCATTCTTTCTTTCTTTCTTTCTTTCTTTCTTTCATTTCCATCTCAAAAACTTAACTTTTCGCCTTCTCCCCCCCATCCTGCCCCCTACAAATCCTATTAAAAGCATCTCAAGAAATATGTAAGGAATTTTGCACTTAAAAAAGAAGGGAAAAGAAGTAAAGTGTACACTTTTAAAGTATATGATATAGTTCAATACAGTGACACAAGAGGAAAAGATTTTGCTCAAGTGTTGAACAGAGGTGAACAGAGAAAACACTTGGGAAAACTCAAGAGATTTCTGATTATTCGCCGAAAGCAAAGCCAATCACTCCTACTCTATTATCATCTATTTACAAATGAAAAGGTGAAAAGTTGTCTCTCTGGAGGTGTGAAAAACAGCTAGACCAAAGGACCAAGAAACTAAAAAACCCTGTCCCTGCTGCAAGTCCCTTTCTCTCAGCACAGAAATGAAACCCAGCACATTCACGTCACTTTCGAAAACAGGATCAATGGGCAGTTTTTCCTGTGAGACTTTTCCTCTCAGCCCAATCACTGAAAAGGAAAACTAACATGCTAAGCAGGAAATTCACAAGTCCAAATGATCCCTTTTAATCTTGCCAGTTCAGCAGCAATCCATTCTCGGTGCAGCGGTGCACGGCCTGCAGCGGTTCCACCACCCTATGGGGAGCAGCTGGACACCGGCCGCCCCTACTTTCCAACCCCCAAAAGCTGCTGCTGTGATGATGCTCCTACAATTTTTACCAAGCTGGCATTCTGCTATGAAAATACTCAATTTACTTCTAGTATGGATAAGAGATGCCCTGCAGAACTCAACTAAACCTTTATCCAAACACTCCACAGGATTCAGAGATGCACACAGATAATTTAGTGCCTTAGTTTTATTTAAAGCTCGTTTCAGCATTTCCTAAAATGCTTCTATCCATTAGAGAGTGGAAACTTCGTAACGCCTTAGAAATGAAATACGTGTTTGGGAAAAAGAAAACAACGTACCTCCAAAACCCACAGAAAACAACCCCCTCCTCAAACAAAACACCAAAAAAACCCCTGAACCAGCAACCAACTGAACCCCCCCACAAAACAACCACCACCACTCACACACAAAAAACAACCAAACAAAAAAAACACACACAAACCAACCCAAGCACTCGCATCATCAAATACACTAAGAAAATAATAATAAAAGAAAGCTTTCCAGCCTCGTCACAGTTAGCCTGAGGATCTTCCTTCGCTGGAAGAAGGGTTCCTCTGTGAGATGCAGCCTGTGCCAGTGTGAGCCAGTCCTTCCCTTGCTTTTCGTCCCAACGTTCATCCTCTGGTGTACCCAGACAGAGTAACTTAGCCTGGTAGAACTATCCCACTAAGAGCCACTGGTGCATGTGGTGGCAGTGTCACCACTTGTACTATTTAGGGATGTGTTTTCACATTAAAACAAGGCTTAAGCTTGGTCAAGTAAGTCCAAAGCTGTAGTAACCTAAATTTCCTCACGGATTACACTTGCTCCGCACATAGTGCTTTACAACACTAAACGTGACCCAAGGTGCGTTTAGGGAGACTGACAGAGCTGCCCGACAGCTCTGAATCAACCAGGGGCTGTTCAGTGTTCGGGGGACACGCTCCAGCTTCCTTTAAACTGATCTGGGGTCATGGGAAAAAGAATGGACTTTATTATATAAAGTGGGGTGCAAGGCTCACAGACTAACTGCTCCAAGGTGCATCTAACCACCCCTGTGCCACTGTGGCAGAGAGCCTGCGCCACGCAATACATCGACCTGCCTATTTCCGAGGCACTGCAGTGATTTTAGCACTTTGTCCTGGGTTAAAATCTTTCACAATCCGACCCAGTAACGATAGAGGTTTTTCTGAACTGCGTTTCCAGCGTGGCTGGTGCTCCCCAAGCAGCCACGGTAAGGTGAGCGACTCCACTCCTCCGGCACAGACCTACCGCACAAAGAGATGCCCATGCTAAAGGAAGCTGGGCCACAGCAAAGAGCGTGGCACTTTCTGTTCAAGCTCAATAAAGTAAATAAGTGCTCTGGAAAATATTCTGTTCTGGGCCTTCTGCCATACAGGAAGGGTGTTGAATATGTCAGTGTCCATAATTATTAGCAGCAGAAAAAAACCAGCAGAAAGCAGCAGTTCAGCTCTTAATTCTTTCACATGATCGTTTTCAGGAGTGCAGGACAATTAACGTCGTCCTCGCCCGCAGAGTCGTTCTAATGCGCCTAGACCTTTGAAAGTTAGGAGGCAGCTCAGAAGTTTGTGCTTCACCAACTCCTGAAATCGACTGGAGCTTCTCCTTTCATCAGAACGGGGTTACTTAGTCCACATACTTAATAGTCCTTTTACCAATGGAAAGGGGAGAGGTTTTAACCTCCTTTTTAAAATGAGGAAATAGGCCATTACTGGGTTTTCTCTAAGAAAATGATAAAATCATTTCTTGGGTAGGAAGGGGAACGCTCACGTGCCTTTCTACTCTACAGTCACGTATCAGCCACATGGGCAGCTGTAGCCCATCACTGTCCGTTCGGTGTCAGCGATCGCTCCCGCCTCTGAAGCCCACGGGAGCCATTCTGGACGGTAACCACCGCCGCATGATGGGCTGGTGCTCACCAGCACGCCCTTTGGGAACTGCAAAATAAAACTGAGCACCTTGGCATCGCCAGGAATGTACTTTAAGCAAATGAGCTCTGATTGAGGAGCTAAAACAGCACAGGGCAAAATACTGGCTCGGACGATGAGAAGTGACGTAAGGCAACTCGGATGACTGTCACTGCTCATCTCTCGATAGCCTCCAGCATTGGAACATTTTATGTGAGTCTTAATATTGCTGAGAAATTACTAGGGTTGCTATTGTCACCTTAAAATAAAGATCCATATTTCATCATCCTGCAGAAAAGTTTCATTTAAGAATGAATGTTCTACGGGTACAAAATCTGTTGATATCAAGATGATATAATCTCGTTCCACCTTTAAAAAGAAAATAATATGGGACAACACAAAAAACTGAATCCATCAAGGGTTTGCATTCAGAGTTAATATCCTGAACCAAATACTGATCCTTCTCAAAAGAAATTCTGAAACTGGGACAGCAAAGCAGATTTATTCTGAAATTCAGATGTTGCAATTTATGTATTAAGCCAAGAAAGATGACCATTAATCCTCGTTCTGACAGCGAAAGCCAAACTATCACATCTCTCTTTGTGTTCTTTAAAGAAAGACAAAAACCAAACCAAAATAAAACAAAGCACAAGAAAACAAAACCCATTAGTTAGAATGTTTCTTTGTAGAACTGCTGGGTTTTTCCCCATCTCATGATCTTTATAAATTAAGGCTGAACTGGATTTCAAACACAGTTTTATTTTCCCTATCACTAAGCTACACGTCCATGAGCACGTCACAGATTTAGAAACCACGCTACTGCCTTGGTACTGACGGCTGAAACCAAAGTTAAATTTAAAACCCATCCTTCAAGAAAATACAGTTAATCACCCCCAACCTGAAGCACACATTTCTGAACCCCTGTGCAGCTTTGCAGAGCGTACTAAAAGGACCGGTTCTCGGCACTACATCAACTCCACACCAGCCCTTCTTTTTAAACAACAAACCTGCATTCCACGTCTGCTTTCATTCCGAGGGATACAGAATGTCGTCATGATGCTTCTGCTCAGTGCAATTAAACGAGCCCTTTATCCCCAGACTAACATTCCGATACACAAAATACACAATGCGCACAGCGGGCAACACAGCTCAGGAACAATGGTGGGGTTTCTGTCCGGGCAACGAGAGACAGCGGTGGCTGCCACAACACACACTGAATTCCTGAGCTGCTGAGAAGGGGGAGCATACCTGTTCCTTTACAGAAGCTAAAATGGTAGTGGCAGTGGTCTCTGGTTCCATGCCTGGGCCCGTGGAGGTCTCCTGTGTTGTCTGGGGCAGCCCCTCCTCCACCATTGGGGTCTGCTCGGGGGCTGGCATCGCGCCTGCAATAACAACATGTTGAGAGTTAACCTTCTGAGACGGCGAGAGTTAAAATTCAGGTTTTCAGGATTATAAATGATCTTGTCTTCTCTCCAAATCCTTTCCAAACTCCGCCACCTTAGCAGAGAACTTTCCATCTTCTGGATTAGCACGTCAGCGTAGGTCGCTATTACTGCCTTTCAAATTGAAACCGGAATTACGTGCAGCACAGGAGCAGTGGGCAGGAGCAAGCAGGCAGCATGGCAGTTATTTCTGAAACACTATTTTGTGGTGGTTGCTAAAAGTAGCAAAAGCCATGAGGAGTGCAAAATACTGGTGTTCAGCATTACCAGCACCCAGGGGTAGTAAAAGTTTGCCAGCCGCGCAGGGTTTAGCACAGAAGAACGATGTGCAACAGCAGAATGCTTTGCTGAGGAACAAGCCATGGAAGAGAGTAATTATGATAATAAAAAGCTAATGGGAACAACGCTCGTGTTCTTTTTGCAAAAGAGGAAATGAAACCACTAAAGTTCAACCCACTGCCCTGGGCGAAGGATAGCGTGGAAAAGACCAACAGGATTAGCGTTCAAGAATCCCAAGCTTCATCATCAGAGAGGCAGCCCACTAACAATGCCAGGACATGGGGAAAAAAATGCAATTCGTTTCTTTAACTACAGAAAGCACTATTAAATAATGTAACAGAGAGAGTTATGAAGTGTTTAATACTTTCAAATAGCAAGGAGCTGGTATTCAGGTAGCTACTGTACGTACACCACACGTCAATTTCCTTCAGCAAAAATAGACAATAAAGCTCATGTGGTCTAATGCTAGAAGTAGTCAATATTTCATCTTAGGTGAACAAACCCAATATTCCTAGAGGAGATAAACAGGAAGAGCAGCATCCTTCACTTCATTTCACAAAGAGGAAGGAGCACCTTACACTGCAAACAGGTTCCAAGGCTGGGAACAGACTCCTAAGTCCTCTCAGTCCTGTTTTAACCACGACCATCCCTTCTCCACCCCCTGCCTTTTATATGCTGAGTCAGCACAAAGCTGGGCACACACCACCCTAAAACACCCCACAGGACAACCTACAAGGTCAGTGGTCATGCTGCAAAGCTGCGTGTTTCTGATCTGGTTGGAAAAGCAGTTGAGATCCAGGGATCTCCTCTGGAGTCACCCCGAGGGACCACTCGCCCTCTCGGGACACCGTCCGCTCTGGAGCCCGGGCAGAGGCTGAGCCCGGGCAGAGCACTTTGCTGCCAGAGGACTTCTACACCACTACAGGCAGCCTTGGGCAGACAGGATGAGGGGAAAACAGAAAAGAGACGAGGCAAGAAAAAGTACTTGCATTCTGCTCCATGCAGGGCCACAGGCACCATAAGAGGGATGCCTTTTGTGCCGGTTTACGAGCCACTTCACCTGCGTTAGCGGTGGTCTTTATTAACCACCCTGTCCCAGCCTGCTGAAGGTCGGTGTGCATTTCCACAGCAGCCACTGAGGCAACCCAACAGTGGCCTCAGAGGAACTGAAGAGAGGGGAGTGATGAGGGGCAGTGCAGAAGCCCTGGGGGTGACAGGCGGTACAGGAGCCTGGTCTCCCACCAGCTCTGCCGCTCTGAATGGGAAAAGGGAAGCTGCTTGTTAAAGCAAGAGCCTCGCTGGGGAGAAGGGCCTCTCATCCCCTCCATGCTGCCCAGGAGGCTGCCCAGGAACCTGAGAAGCGCTCGTGCCAACAGCCCGCTCTCACCTGACGCCCGTATCACATCTGCCTCCCGGAGCAAGGAGGAAAACTGCCCGGATACCGAGCTGCTGGCTCCTGGCGTCGGGATGGCGGGGGGAATCTGAGCACCGCGCATCCCTCCCGCCGTGCCGTGGAGCGCAGCGGCTCGGCCAAACCCTCCGGCTGCCGGTCCTGCCCCTGCACACTCCATGCTACTGGGCTTCCAGAGTGCCACCAAGTGAATAACCAGCCACAGCTGGCTACTTCTGCAGCCACCGCAGCTTGCGGATACCGAGGCCCCGCAGGGAGATTTCCATCAGCCAGCCACCACCCCAGCATTGCACACCTAAAGCTCAAGGCCCCTTGTTCCTACAGCAACCAGTTAAGCAGCATTCAAGAAAGCAGAAAAACAAACAATCAACCCCCCCCCCCAAAAAAAAACCCCAAACATGCTCTAATAGTCATGAAAGCTCAAAGTGAAAGATGTACCTTCAAGGTTTTAGAAAATAAAAATGTATTCTTTTAAGGTTTTCACTTGTAAAAATCAACAACTCTTCCACTGAGCCGTAAGAGCCCAGAGAATCACAGCAGCGCATCACGACTCCCTGGGTCACACCTGAGTTTTTAAATCACTTCCCACAGTTCTTCTACAGCTACAACTCAGTATTGCACGTTTCCAAATGGACTGCTGAATGTGCAAGTATATCACAGAGTAATAAAACTACCTAGTCGAGCTTCTCCTTCATTCAGAAATACTTGCTAAGTCATCAGAATGCCCAGTCTCCAAAAATCTCACAAGTGACACACGACCTTCGTCCAGAAATGGGCTGCCTTCTCGTCCACACATCCCAACAAGTCTTCAGCTGCACGGCGAGCAGGAGAGCGGCCACTGCCTTTTGGGGCTACCAGGTGAGAAGCACAAAGTACAGAACAATGATAAAGCAAGCCATTTTTTTCACCAATAGAAATAACAAGCACTGAATTCTCAGTCATGCATATCTGTAGCTTTAAATCAGTTGGCTATTTAGCTGTGTTGTGCTTTAACTCCACGGGCAGCCCAGCCCCGCGCAGCTGCTTGCTCACCCCTCCCCAGTCGCATGGGGGGAGAATCGAAGGGCGAAAGCGAGAGAACTCCTGGCTTACAACGGAGCCAGTTCAATGGGTAAAGCAAAAGCCATGTGTGAGCAAAGCAAACCCAGGGCTCCATTCACTGCTCCCCATCGGCAACAACCAACCCGTCCCCGGGTTGCCCACCCCGCTTCGGTCACAAATCCAGAACACAACCCCATGGGAGCCCCGGGGGAAGAACTGCAGCCTGTCCCAGCTAACAGCAGGTCGCCGTGGTCATACTTTTACATTTTCAATTCTTTCCAGAGGTTTAACTACAGTGTACAAAAGGTAAGTTGTGAGATACCCCAGACAGTATTTACTCCATCAAACAAAAAAGACTTTGCGATTTCTTTAAGATACAAGGGAAGAAAAGCACAGCTTTTTTTATTTTTTACTTAAAAAGACTTTCCCAAGCCTCCATCTATGATGTGCCACAGAAGTATTATAAAAATGTAGTGTAAGTGATTCCTTGTAAGCGATCCCTTCCAAAGGATATTGTTTAAATGAACGCTTAAAAGTGGAGCGACGAAAAACCTCTACAAAGATACGGTAAAATGAGCACAGATGTGAGACCGTCTCAGTTTGTCTTCTGTAATTTTATCTGTCACTCTTCTCACTCCAACACTGAAATAACTCCACAACCCACCCAGAGTAACCTTCTGTAACAAACCAGCCGAGAAAGTGCACAGCTGAAGCATGGTCAGTTGTCTGGACAGAAAATACACCCAATATTGAGCCTCTAATAAAAACAACACGCGGATCAAAACCAATCTAATTAATTATCAACACGGATGTCGGTGTTAACCGCCCATCTCCCGCGGTGTTAGAGGGTGTAATTAGAGCTGTACCCTTCCACGCAGGCAGTTGTTTTAACTGCTGTTCTTGCAATTAACACATTCCTTGGCAAAGTTACTCATTTTCTAATCTCAGTTTCAAGATTAGACAACTGTTGGCTTTGATCCTACAAACACTTCGGTCCATAGTTAAGCTAACACAGAGGAGGGGGCTCACGCACCCCGACCTCCCGCGCAGCCAGGCAGCCGCAGGGAGCGTGAACTCAGGGGGGTGACGGGGTAGAGCAAGGGGAGATGCTCCCCACGGCCCAGCCCCACAGCGTGCAGTCCTCACCACCATGCCTCCGTCCGGGCACGCTGCTCGAGGAAGGGAACTCGCAGGGGGTTGGAACTGGATGGTCTTTAAGGTCCTTTCATCCCAAACCATTCTGTGATGTACTGTCTGAAGATACACCCTGGATTTGTGTTCCTCACTCCTTTGGGTATGGACAACAGATTCATTATTGGAAGACAAGCAACCAGACTTCATCTCTCAAAAAATCAGGTTCACAGTTATGTTGTCTGCCTCTGTCACTGCCCAGTTAGACGTTACCAGAATGGGAGACTGTTTCCACATCTGTCCAAATCCTCATCCCTTACAGCCCTTTGCTGCAGTGTCACAGCCATGGACCTGCAGCCAGGATGGATGTGGGGCTGCTTTCTACAAACCTCACACACCTATAAATGCACCAGAAAGTTTCCTTGTGCCCCAGCTCTTTCAATTCTCAAACTGCTGCTGTGCATTAAAGACATTGAGATCTACGGCTCCATAGTGGAAACTCAGAAAATGTATTTTACTGTTCCACTGCTCCGTGCAATACATTTCAGGACACTTCCTTCCCATCTTAAAATTACTGAATATGAGAGAGAAGTTCACAGAGTTAAGTCCTCTGCTGTAGCAAAGAATGCACGAGAACTGGAAGACTTCAGTGTTTTGAGATGATCTCTCGATGGATGCTGCAGAACCAGAGGTTTCTGAATGGCCTGAGCAGTTCTAGCAGAGCTCAGATGGGTAACGCGAGATCCTTTGAAACTTTTGGGGGAGATAAACAGCACACGAGGAGAACAGAAAGAATTAGTTACTGTCTTCTGTGCAATTCAGTCTCTGATAAAAAGAATGTATTTCAAATGCTTCATCTTGTAACATATGTCTGAGACCTATTCTGAATTCTGAAAGCCTCTATCTAAAAGTACAGGACAGAAGAACAGAAGCAGGGACAATCATAGAAATGTCTGGGACCTCCAGGGATCATCTGGTCCAAGCCCCTGCTGAGAGCAGGGACAGCCTCAGCTAGAGCAGGGTGCTCAGAGCTCTGTCAGCTCCACCTTGGATGTCTCCAGGGATGGGGCCTCAACCACCTCCCTGGGCAGCCTGTTCCTGTGCTCCACCACTCTCCTGGTAAAGAACTCCCCCTTACAATCTAGCTCTAGGCTGGCCTGCATTTACTTTTTCACACTAGGTGAACGTGCAAGATAAAAAAAAGCTGTTCAGTTTGACTTGCCTAGCCTGTAGGAGCCTGCAGTACCTCTGAGAAGAGCAGGTTTTCGATCCTCTCTGCTGCAGAAGCTCCCTCACTGCGCGGTTTCGTGAAGCAGCTCAAGTCGGATCAGAACAAACCAAGCCATCAGAGAGTCAGCTTTCAACCCGAGGGGCACATGGCAGGGACCACCTCTTCAGGCAGCCGCAGGGACACGCGCGAGTAGGGCTCGTGTAAGCGGGCGCCGAGGCCGTGCGCTCGGAGCGCACACCCAGTGCCTCCACAGGCACCACCAGCTGGTTTCCACCTGGCCCGCGGAGCTCCGGCTCCTCAAACCTGCCCGGTGCTCTCCTCCTGCGCGCGGGCAGCAGACGCCCTGGCACGCCAGCGCTGATGATGGGGCAGATCCGCCCGTTTTCTTTAGCGGGCTGCCAACCCTGCCTTTCCTGCCGGTGCCCGAAGCACGCGGCGAGGCTGTAGGTTGCCAAAACGGGTAATTCTGTTGTCTGATCAAATGGTCACACAGCTGCAAAGCAAATAGGCTCGGTGAGTTCATCGGACACAAAGCTACGCTTCTGGCGGGGGTGGATTTCTCTGCACCCGCTGATCTTGCAGCCCTACAGTCACGGGTGCAAGGAAGGAGCGAGAACACACAGCTGAGGGGATGAAAATGGGAAATCACACAACTGAGGGCAGGAAGCCATGCTTAAACTCTGCCTTCTCACGAGTCTCCACTCCCCGCCTTGCACTGCTTCTCCTGCTGCTTTCTTAGAGAGTTTTGCCAGCACCAGGTAATCCCTCCCCTTGTAGTGCAGGCCCAGTAAGGACACCGACCTTTCCAGGTCCCTGCAAGACAGCAGAAGTGGTGCTTTCCCACAGCTCCCTACCCACTTCCCTTTGTATTCCCCTTGCCTTCCTTATGTGGGTTATTCTCCCAAATTTTCTCCTTACCTGTGTTCCCCATTTCTGACCCTCCCGCTGCTGACCCGAAGCCAGCAGCAACGGTCACCACAGTAATGGGCACTGAAGAGGCAACGTAAGTAATGTAACTCTTATGAACACCATCAGCTAGGATAGGCTAGACTCTATCTCACGAGGGAGACGTGAGGAAAACAACAAGCAACATCTCTTTACTGAAAATCCTCATATTTATCTAGCTACAAGATTAACTCGAGCAAGAGGAGTAAGGCACCAGGGACATCAGCCTATATTCATTAGTACAGAAGGAGAAGCTCCGATAAGCTAAAAGCAACCTGCTGGGACACTGACGTGTTATTTATTACACAGCTAAGTTATTCTTATAAATCTACACTTAAGCAACAAGACAAAACTCATCTCTCAGTCGAAGATCCCCCTTTTTTTCATCCTTTACAGTCTATGTGGAAGCCAAGACCAAAATGAGACTCGCTACATTTCTCCCGTTTTCAGATGAAGACGTGATTAAACGTTATCTGATTTCTTGGCTCACTGCACAGACAAGTCAGTACACTCCGAGGTGTGAGAAGTTCCTCCTGCTGGAGTGCTGCTCACCCTCAAACCGGGCAGTGATCTCCTTCCTCGAGCTTGCTGCAGCCGCGTGATCCAAGACAAGCTCTGCATTCTGCCCACCAGCCCACAGCTGTGCGTTCGGATGGAGAGACAGCGGCTGACCATTTATCCACTTGCAAAGGTGACGCAAGCAGTTAAAGATGGGTGATGGGAGAGGTGGCTCAAACCTTTACATGAAAACCAGGTTTTAAGATTTCCAAGGTGAAGATGCTTCAATATCAGGCTGCAGGCTACGCTCTCTGGTAAGATACCCTTTTCTTTATGGACAGGACTGGTGCAGAAGTTTTGTTCACGTGGACTTAAGGCTGAAACCAGGGAAGAAAATCCATTATCTGATGGAAACATGGGAGAAACTGACGCCCTCTGTAATGACGGGGTGAAAAGTCCCTGGCACAACCCTGCAGACCGAGCCCCGCGTAACAGAAGCAGCCTACGTGCAACTGATACGCTGCCTGAGAAACGTGGGAGATGCCTTCAACTATCTCACTGCTAAATGTAGCATCCTGCTCACTCCTTTTTCTTTTCAGGGTGCATTTTTGTCCCTCTTTTTAAAAATTTTTATTTAAATACATGCAGGTTCAAAAGGCACTTAGTGCTGTGTCCTTTCAGGATGTTAACAGTTACTACCCTAGCTTTTGGATAACTGTATCTTGTTACTCTCCTAGTAAAAGACAGACTTCTGTGGGTGGTTTTTAGGTTTCTTCTTCCTTTATTTTTTTTTTTGGCTGATAGCTACATACTTTAACTCCACTCTAGAGAGCAGGCAAGATTCTACATCCGCAAATATCCAGTTGTAACATGTTCACGAGATTAATATTTTTATAGCTTTCAAACTACCCATTCACCAGAAGAGATGAGACAGATACAGCAAACCAACCGTTCTCCATAAAGGCATATTTATGATCCTATCCTTCACGGCCTGAGGCACCGTTTGTAGCTCACCTTAAAGAAGCATCTGTGTCACCTGAAGGATATCTGGAGAACACTGACGCTTCACAAAGGTATGAAGCACCACGAGCTAATTGGCAGTAAGTACTGTTTTCAGGAGTTGAAGTCAACGAGTCTCCATACCTTAAAGAAAAGGCAAAGGACAGAGCCCACATCTGAACCTCTCCTTTGGATCATCCCAGGTCTGCACTGCCTTGCTCTGACTCCACTGCCGTTCAGAACGGCCTCATGGCGGCACAGCGCTCCAAACGCGTTCTGCAGACCAGCCAACAGTCAGCAGATTTATCTCAAGGGATAAAGTTCAGCCCTGTCCTCACGCAGGCGGGGGGGGGGTATGTGGCATCACAGAAGGATTTTGGATTTCCAGCCAGACTGTCAGGTGACAAAGGCTTTCACCAGTCATTCACAGAAGGATAAATTCATAGTTTGGCATTGGAATATTCTCAGTTAATTCAGGGTATGGAGCCATTCAGAACGAACACCACACGACAAGACAACTTCAGAAGCGCAAGAGCCCGGAGGCTGCAGCGCGTGCACGCTCTGCGGTGCTGCTGCCGAGCGCCCGCACTGCAGGAGCTCCAAACCGACCCTTCTCTGCCTGAAAACTCCCAGAAACAAGCGAACGGGAGTTCAGCTGCCAGTAGAGATGCAAACACTACCAAGCAGAACAGTAGCTGTTGCTGCTATTCAGTTTCCACTTAGACCTATGAAATTGTTACTGAGGTACTGCTCTATAGATCATTGCTGGGTGGAATGCACACCAACTGTTCAGCTGGAAGCATTACAAAACCAGATTTATTTTGTATGCGTTTATAAAAGTACGCTTCTTTTGTCATAACTTTGTGATATATTCCCCAATATACTAATATTAAAAAGCCAACAACCCCCAATTATCATGATGTAAAAATGAACGGCCACAAACGCAATTTCAAAAGACAGCTGAAGAGTCGGAGACTTCCACAGCTCCCTGTTTTGCTGGTGCAAGCTTCTGAGGGACGCGGTTCAACGTGCATCTCGGAGATGGCCTGGAACCAGACACGGCCAGCCCCCTGTCGCATCCTGCCTTTAGAAAACGACCAGACTAGACCAGTGCTGTGATGTCACTGGTACCCCAGACTCGCCTGTTTTCACTGACCCCGCCGTCTCCGTCTCCGCTGGAGAGCCGCGGTTCAGAACGAGGGACCAACGAGCTGCAGCTTACGTCACGTTTAGCAGGAGAAAAATCCAACCGTGCCCTTGCAAAATGTAGAAACCGATGACGTTGAAGCTTCTGCTTTCACCTGGGATACATTTATATGTTCTTTATGCAACCCATGGCTGTTCTTGCTCAAATGACTTCTACTGGAATGTCACATTCTTGGGAATCATAAAGACAGATCAGGCAACACCACTGCAAACATGGCTGTGCATTAGCAAAAGGTTCTGCTGCAATGAAGTTTTATCCATCACTCAACTGTAGTCGATTCTTGATTTGTCTTCTGAACCAGAACTGCACAGCACAACTCAGTTTGCTGCCAAGAACGCTCTGCGTACAAACTTCTGTATTTAAGAACTGCAGCTCTGGCCTGCTCTCCAAGCTAGAACCTAAAGAAAAGTTGCACGTAGTAGGAAACTCTACGTGAATTAGACAAAAAGCGTCTGGCTTTTAAGGCTGAAATTCCCAATACATCACCGAGTTCTCCAGTCTCCCCAAAAAAGAGGTATTGCCGGTATTAGTTTATTTGACTTTGGTTGCTCCTGGCAGTAGGGTTCCTGATAACTCCACAGACACAGAGTTGATATGAATTATTCTATCGAAATGAGCCCTAGTGCTGAGTTAACAGCTGGGTAATGATCTTCAAGGTCTTTTCCAACAATTCTAAACAATTCTGTAGGCCTTCCCATCGTAGGGGCTGGATGGCGGAAGCGCAGCTGTGAAGCCAGACACAGCGAGGTTCAAATGCCTGCCCAGGCAGGTTTTCTGCAGAAGTGCCGGAAGGGGAAAACAGTCGGGTCAATGGTACATGAAATAATGTCAATAGTTTTAACCACACTCTGAAATAGATGCCCAAAGTGCAACGTGTAAACAGCTCAGTGTACAGCACCGAGAAAATGCCGAGCGATAGAAAACCGTGTACGGAAGGAATGGAGATTAAGTTTGGAAATGGTGAGGAAGGGAAACAAACACCGAACGATGGCAAACGGTTCAGGTTTTTCACTAATGCTCAGTAAAACCAAGAAACTCTCAGGCCAGCCTTCACAGGCTTCCTGCTGCGTGAAGCACCGCAGCTACACGCAGCACTCCACGATGATGCTAAGATGTGATTTTCTTCTCTCCATGAAAAACATCTCTTCCTATAAAATCTGCTGCAGGCATACAATTTAGTTATGAGATGGCAATATTTTGCATCAAAGTTTACCAGTTGGAGATGCAATTTAGATGCTTTCCTACCCCTCAGTTCCTGAAAGACTGAAAATACGACTCAAATGTGTTTCAAAAGCTCAAATCCAAAGTTTCACAGGCATCTCAAATACTGCTCCAAACAACATCATTCGTATTTCTACCTTTTAATTGCCTGCCCTGCGTTGTGGCCTCATTTCTGAGCAGGGAAAATCAAGCACACTAAAGCCAGTCACAGGCTTCAAGTGTTAAGAAATAGAATGGATTTGTCAAGAGTAGACTATATCAAATCTAGTTAATTTTGTTCTATGACAAGAGCACTAGAAGAAATAAATCTTGAACATAAAGCTTTTGACACTGCCACAGGGCCTTCTGACAAGCAGCCTCAATAGCGTGGGTGAAAATACTGCGGGGGAAAAGAGACAACCAGTGCAACTTGTTAGAAAGCTGTAATCAGAGCAGCAGTTGGTAGTTCCCTTGCATCAAATGAAGGCTTGAAATGGGGCTCAGTCACAGGTACTGCCCAGGCACAGGCACCTGGGGCAACAGATGCAGAGAGTCTTTTAGCCTGCAGAGAAGGAGGCTCAGGGGAGCCCTTCTGGCTCTGACAGCTCCTGACAGGAGGCTGCAGCCAGGGGGGTCGGGCTCT
>JANHFX010008114.1:43728-56491 GCA_027560015.1 Chloroceryle amazona
GGTTTCCAAGCCCCCCGTGGAGCTGTGGTGCTGAGGGCCAGGGGTCAGCGGTGCCCTGGCAGGGCTGAGGCAGTGGCTGGACCAGATGATCTTGAAGGTCTCCAGCAAACAGAACAATTCTATGAACGCCAGCAGCACTGTCAGCACTTTGTAGATCATGGCTGTGGGCAGGGGAACACACGCATCACTGCGTGGTGGGGCCAGCATTGGAGATCTGCTGCAGGATAATCTACTTACAAACGAATGCTGAGCTCAAAACCAGCGGATCCCAACTCAAACCAAACGTCGAATCTTCTCTGTCCGTCCCAGTGACACCCACCCATCTCGTGCTGCCTCCACACACAGAATCCTGCCTTGCCTTTATTCAAGTTTGCCCAGGCTACAGGATACTTGAAGTCCTGTGCTGAAGCAGGAACAAATGTACGGAAGACACCAAAGCCGCAACAGCAAGACCACAGCTCTCCGGGAAACAGCATGAAGTTGGGAATGCCTGTGATCAAAGCACCCTTTCCTGTGACAAAGAAAAAGGAGGAGAAAAGGAAAACAAACACCTGTTTATTTTCCATTTCCCTCTGCACTGAAACACACAATCTCCCCAGCCTGCTTAGCTGAAGAAGTGCATCCAGACTCACGCACCCAAGTTCCAGCTGGATTAATTGAGAAGTGAGAAGAGAGCAACCAGAGCTATGCAAATTTTATGTAGGAGTTGCTTATGTTTGGCTACAAAACAGAGACTGGGGGGAAAGGGATAACAGCTGAAATACTGAATTCCCTGCAGGAAAGACAGAACAATAATCAAGGATATCATTGAAAAAGCTACTCTGTCTTCTGGCCGGGTGTCAGTCAATATCAATGACATCACTTATTTAAGTGTTACTGTCTCTTCTAAGTGGGATACTGGGGTGCTCTGCCTCCCTTCCAAATTTATCTTTTTCGACCTTTTCATAACTACTGATCACAGAAAAATAATCGAATGCTCAGAGTTAGGATTTAGACATGACTGACAACTAAAACTGACATATTTAAATAAACAACTCTACCACCAGAAGAGTTACGAACTCTATCAGTTATTTTCACCGTGCTTTAATTCAAAGCTCAAAATGAGGGGTTTAAAACACAGCTGTCAAAAGCAAATCCTCTCAATGACACGAAGTAGTTGACAAATTACACAATTCTAAGTCTTAAAAAAACACAACAATTAATTACTGTTTTAGGGGATTTCCACTTCCAGAGCAGAGAGAGCCTGCTCTTGCTTGCACTCCGCAAGTCCAGGAACACGTCAGTGCCAGGGCTCAGGAAATACACTCGGGGATGACAGCAGAGGCAAAGAATGCGCTTCCAGAACTTGCAAGATTGCTATTTCACGGAACGCTTAAATCGGAGTCGTCTTTAGAGGCACATCTTTCCATTTTTAGAATGCCTTACTTAAGCTTCATAAAAATATATAGGATTTCGGATAGCTGGTATGGAACTGAACTTTCTGAGCACTGCAGAGTAAGGAAGAGGAAGCAGCTGAGCACTGGCAGGAAAGCTCCCCAAGCCAAACAACGCCCCGACAGCCGGCAGCACGACGAAGGACTAAAGCAGTCGCGTTTGGAAGGAAGGAATCAACGCCCCTATTACTAAACCACAGGAAAATATTTGTTCCGTGCATCACTCCGGCTCTCTACCCCCGCAAGGTTTCGGCGAGGCGCTGCCGGGCATCTTTGCAATACCGCGAGCGGCAGAGCAGTTACAGATGGCAGCAGGATACGCGTCCACCTGACCGCTTTCTGGGCCTGCCTTTGTGAGAGACGACACTTCCAATCCGAGAAGTTTTAAATGGGGATCTTCAGCAAAGAGAGGCTCTTTGGAGGGTTTAACCTCTGTTTTCTTTCACAGCTCGCCTCGTACGTTCTGTTAGTTCAGGTCTCGTACGAGCGGGCGGGTAAAGCTGCACCCCCAGAGCAAATGGCAGCGTGCCCAGCAAAGGAGGGGCAAAACCAGGCTCAGAACCTTACCCTAGCCTGCTCTTGCTTAAGGCAAGTGTACAACACTTCACCTCCTTTGTCAAACGAAAGCACAGTAAAAACTGCATGAAAAACGTCTGCATTGCGTTCTCTGCACGTCATTATTTCTTTAAAGAACAATTTTAAAGAAGCTGCTTCCTTACAGCGGCAAACAGTCTGTAACTTGTTTCTCTGCTGTAACGCTGCCGGTTAACTCAAGCAGCTCAACACACCTTCAGATGAAGGCTGTCAAAAATCCTTTTTGTTTAGCAGGCTTTAAAAACAGACTTCAGGAGGCTATTAACGCAGACGTCAGAGCGACGTGTCCGAACAGGGCAAGGTGAACACACACTCACTACCCCGTCCCGTTTTCATCCGGTTCCAGTCCCCAGGCTGCTGCTGCTTGTCAACATCCTCTCGCTCAGCCCCAGGAAGGATATGCCCAACTGCTTTGTCAGACACATGGAATAAGCCAAAAGTCCCTTAACTTGTCATTTATGGTTCCCTTAGAAGGTAGCATTTATTTGTAACTGAACCGATAGAGCAACGTGCCCAGGCTGTTCTGCAGAGCTCCTGTCCTCGGCCTGGCGAGGCAGCACCCAGGGATCCGAGCAACGCTTGCATCTGACATGGGCCAGCCACCGCTAACAGAGCACACGCGTCTGGGGCAGCGAAACGAGGTTGAGAACCCAGCCCAGGTCAGCCCAGGCTTTCTCCCAGGGGGACTGTCCCTTGGACAACCCCAACCAGGGGCACTGTCCTGCCCACAAGCTGCTGCAGCACTGCCAGCCCTGGGGACTGGAGGACTCTGCACCACGTTCTGCCAGCCCAGGGGACAGCAGGAGGACCTCTCACTATGCTCTGCCAGCCCTGGGGACAGCAGGAGGACCTCTGCACCATGCTGCCAGCCATGCCTGTGCGTCAGGGTTGGGCCTGTCTCCATGGCAAGCCCAGTGCTGGGGAGAAAACCCTCATCCCGGGGAAGCCAATCTGAAATTTGTTCAGAATCGAGGTCATGATCACCACTGCCCCTGTCCTCAACAGGAATTATAAAAATCAAGCATCTGAATGAAGGAAAATGTAGAGCTGGCATGGGACAAGGCTCTGACAAGGCTGGCTACTTGTTCCATACTTGTGACCAACAAACATCTCACAGGGGTGGGCTGAGTCTTGGGACCTCTATCCCCAAGGAAGTCTTTGTGAAAGTGAAACACTTCATGTACTGGCACGGCCACGTGAACTTCAGGTTTCACACTGAGTTCTGAGGAACTGATGATCTAAGCTCACTGATGACCTAACTGCAAAAGATGGAACGACTTGTGTCCATGCCATGTATGAGCACGCTCAAAGCTACAGACTTTCAGAAAAAAAAATAGTCTTCCTTAATGACCTATTGATCGGTGACTTTACAACAGACTGTTGTGCGGTATTTCCAATTTATTAGTTAGAAACCTAACCCAGCGCTGGATTAGAAGACCCACTGAGCAAAGCAAAACTCAGAAGACAGGTGAGGTACAGGGATTCATTTCGTGGAGATGGTGATGGAAGAGCAATTAAACCAACCAGAAAGATTACTTACTAACAAACTCAAGCCCAAAAGACAGAACAGAAAAAAAACAGTTGCCAAATAGCCATGGACCACATTGTTACGGACTGGATCAAATTTTAAATGGAAAGATAACCTAAGTAGGCAGACCTGTATCTGAAGTCACCGATTTGAGAACAGCAGCTCTTACAAAACAGAAAACAATGTGGTAAAATCAACCAGCTGAGCTCAGCAGAGCTCTCTGATGCTGCTGCTACCAAACAAAGCCCCGTCTATCCCAAGCGGTGGAAGGGATGACAAACAGAAGCATGCAATGGACAGCTGAGCCAACAAAGACTTGTCTGGGAAGCACCTCTACTTTAAGATACACACAAGTGAATAAGGCAAGCACCCTAAAGGGAGAGGGACAACTCTACACATCCATGAATTTTGAGAACTATCGTTTTCCAAGTGCAAGAATAACAGATCTCTGTGAAAGTGACAGAGAACTAAGCCTAACGACACCGGCTAAAGCAGCAGTGAAATTCCAAGAGTAGTAAAACCATCTGTGTGTAGAGAAAACACGGTCAGGTAATACCCTACCAGGTACCCAAGAGAGAACAAGATAAACAGGCTTGTTGTTATGGAAGGACCTCAAAGAATTAATCCTGTTACTGTTCTTTACCCAAGCTGCAGATGGTGACCAGTGAAAGTTTCTGTGAGAGACAATAAGGTCACCACAAAGAAGTGGCTGGTGAGAACGTGGACTCACTAGCTGTTCCCGGGAGATGGCCACAGCAGTGACACGGGCCATTGCAGAACACATCAAAAATACACTTCCAGCAGAGAGCCTGAGCTGCTGCTTCCATTATATAGAAGTACAAGTTAACCCAGTGCCCGGCACAGGTCTTGTTTCTCACATTTGTGGCTGGTTGTGCTGGTCTGACTGAATTCAAAGGCTGTCATGATGATAAAGGAAACAAACCCTCTTATTTGACAGGCAGAAACCTTACAAAGCAGAGACTGAGGAGATACTGCTTTCTATGAATACCTGGGGGCAGAAATGAGCATGAGGAGAGATTTGAGAGAGGACCAAATAGGTCTTGAATGACCACAAAGAAACGTCTCTCTGTACCTATAAATTAGGAACATTTTCAGTGCAATGAACCTCTTGGAAAAGTGAAAAAGTATCCTGAATATATCACCCGAGAATAGAATCACTGGTGGCTGCTTCCTTCGCAGTTGTAACTGCACTGTTAGGACCCTTAGAGTGGATTCCTATCAAAGGGGCACACACGATTTATTTTCTCTTATTTGTACAAATGAAGTCAGATCTACCACAGGGGAAGCCCAGCTCCTCGGCCACACAGTTGAAGCAGCAGAAAGTGGCCCGCTCCTCTGGGATGTGTTTACGGGCAGTATTGTTTTGATTCATATCCTGTTGGCATCTTTGCAACTGGAAAATGTTAAGGTCAAATCAAGGTGATTTGCTTGCTTTCCTTCTGTGGTTGGGGCGGTTCAGTCAGGCCTCTTGAATAAAATATACACAAATATCTTAGTACCTGAGCAAATACTTAGTTGCTGAACTTATTAATAATCAAAGCTATTACTACATTTAGCATCCACCCGCAGCGCTCTGACAGCACCAAGTACATCTGGACATCCGTGGGGTCTTCAGAAACACGTGCCCAGGTTCCACTGTGTTTAAAAGCACGAACTGGCACTTCAAGACAACTAGTTCAAGCCACTGCATCTCCCTCTACTAGTTTTTTAGTAGGAGTTCACATTTTGGTTTAAGATCAGCTGGGATTAAGAGGGAATCTGATCCTGTCTGTGCATTTTAGAGCTCGTCAAGGTGCTCGAGCAGCTCTAACCAATCCAAAAGAAGCAGTGCAGAAGAAAATCTGCACTGTTGTAGTTGTGTCGTGATAAATGCTGGATGCCCCCGTCCCAAGTAAACTCCACACGTAAACACCATTCTAGTAGATAACATACAAACTTACACATAAATCTACACCGTGGGACGTTTGACAGTGACACATTCCTTCATCTGGATGAAGACATGATCTCCACACTGGCCAGGTGAGGGGCACAGTCACTGCATCTCCTCATACACGCTTCAAGAGAAAAATAAGGCAAAAGGGAAATAAAGTTGGGCACTAGCACCATGTCATCAGTGTTGCTGGGTCTGCTTCCAGTACAAGGGATGAGGTTAGTGACGCTGAACACCAGCTTCAAGGAAAAGCTGGGAGGAAAGCTAATGTGCTCTTAAAGCTGAAAAGGTGCAGTTTGTCTTCAGCTTGCATTGTCCCATTTCAAACAGAGACCCAAAAAGCCCAAATATCAAATGGAAGAAATAAATCCAGCTACCCACGAGAACTTCAGCAAAGCAACACTGCACCAGACTGGAGACTGGTCTGGGGTGATATTCCTGACTGACAATGGCCTGCAGAAGAACGACAGAGATGCTCGAGAAGGAAGGGCCGAGGAGCACACAGCTCGGTGTCCCAAGTCTCTCTCCCAGCCACCGCAAGGAAACCAGTTGGCTGTACAACCAAGACAGCTGCCCACCCTGGATTACCAGGTTCGGTTGAATTACGGGAATTCAATGGGAAGGCAGCTAAAAAGCCCCAATTCACAGTATCTTTTAAAATGCTGTATAAATGAAGGACTATTTTGAAGGAACTCAGAATATTACCTGTTTCCCAGGTCCCTCCCTGCCCTGCCCCCCATATTCTGTAAAGATTCTTCTTAAAACCTTTAAATACAAGTGTCAAGTTCTTGTAACAAAAGATGCTGAACAGCAGTCATTCATCTGTTGTCTGGAACCAAACCTTGGCTCTGAAACACAGGCCAAGCAAGCTGAAGAGTTCTGAATGTCAACAGACTATTCTCTTCCGTAAGGATTTTCACCCGATGCCTTCGTTTAAGAACTTACAAACCCATTGACAAGTGTAAATATAAAAGACATCAGTACAACGGGAGGGTTGATAAAAGGCATTAAAAAAAATGAGAAAGTTACAAAGAGTGTTCAGTTCTCACAACTGCACCTTTGCTCTCCTCCAGTTTGGGGCTGTTACCATTGCCAGAGCAGGGGCTCTGTAGTGGGTTGTTAATTAATGAAGGAACAGCAGTATACTCATACTGGGAGGAGGACACACCATACTTGAACTTCTAGAATCAGAACGCATTTTCGCACCCAAAATAAAAGTCTTTAACCCGGCTCTAATTCCACGCGGCAAGAACATCCCTTTTTAAGTTAGGAGGCCAAAGCTAAGGCAGCCTCCACGAGACCTGGGAGGGAAGGAGCAGAAATGGAGTTTGTGCAGCAGTACCTCCTGTCTCCCCTCCCTCCAACACGTTTAAGTGTGCCCCTTGAAACTCTTGGAAGCGAGACAGACACGCCACGCATAGTGAACGAAAAGCCCGAGCGGGCAGGTGGCCGTTTGCCACGCAGACAACGGTAACGGGCTTTCGCCGGCTGCGGCTTCCTTCAGTCACCCTGGGGGAAAGGGCACTAGGATCAGACCGAACCAGCTATTAGCTCCAAGAGAAGCATGACATATTGAAGAAGTTTCATGCTTAGCATTAGTGGTTCTTCATTTGGTTAAGAAAAAAAATTCTCTGCAAGTAAAAGAATGTGTTTGCCGGTTGGACCGTCAGATGAAGTACTTCTGAGCTGCTGTTCCGATGACAAGGGACGGGAGGCTTCAGATGGTGCCACTGTCCCAAAGCCTGATCAAGCCCAGCTTCCTTTCCCGAGGAAAAGATAACACTGACGCCTCAAAACGCCGAAAGCGAGACCCTTTGTTTTCACAATACTCAATCATAACACACAAGTTTGAGAACAATCAATCAGCCCTTATTCAGTAAACGCCAGGAAAAAAGCCCAACAAACACTGGGAAGTTGAGGACTCGCAGGTGTTCTTTAAAGCAACCAAAACAGCAGCTTAAAAACAACCACAGACTGCAGCAGCAATGTTCCCACTGGTGACAACACGCTATTTTTACTATTTGTACTGATGCATCCTGGCATGAGAGCTGGATGCTAATTAACCACCGAGCTGATACTTTTCCATCAACTGTTTTAATCCGTACGCAGGAATAAGTAATTAAAAAATGAGCTTTTAATCAGACGGTCTTAGGGAAACTTTTGAAATTTCAACACGTGCAAATAACGTCAGGCAGTTTGCAATGCTATATAGAAAAGATGCATCATCCAACTTTCTACAACAAACAACCTCTGGAATATTACCATGATAAAATATTTTCGTTCTGTTGTAATACGATGCCTGGGATGCTTTGAGATGAAGGGAAAACAAGGAAAACTCTGGAAAATACAATAACCTGAGCTACCTTTGCTGTCTAAACAAGAAAAATAATTGTATTTGCCTTTTCTATTTCAAATTTCAGTCCTTCTGACACGAATTAATATATTATAGAATAAATCTATGTACTAGCAATACAACATCGATACAATGAACTGGGGCTCCAAAGGAGCAGCTGCTGAAACTCAAGTTAGGCGAGGCTTTCTAAACCCGAAGAACTACAGGCTTCCTAAAAGCAGGCAAGTTGTGATTTAAGGGATCTTCTTGTACATCTATTACAGTAAAAAATATAAACAAAAGTCCAGTCACTATGAATACCAATAAATACATTAAGAAAAGCATTTTTCTTCCTACACCGAGTAAATTTCCAGACGTTATTAGTGCAGGGCGTCTTCCTGCTGCTTCCTAAGCACTCAACAGTGGCCAAAACTCACCAGACAAATGCAATTCCTGTGTTCAGCCCGCCCTGCTAATCCAACCGAGTTTCAGATGCTAAGCATCTCTGGGGTGGGGTTTCTGCTGTTGTTTGTCTTGGTGGGTTTTGTTGGTGGTGTTTTTTAGCTTTTAATTCAGTGTCAGTACATGACTTGGCGAACTGTTTGTGTTGCTTAATAATGACCTCTGTGTTCCTCAACACTATTAAAGAACTCTCTCAGTCTTGGAAGACTGATTACATCAGCCTGAACAAAAAAGCATCCCATGATAGGCAGTGTTATCCACTAGAACTTCCCCAAAAAAGTTTCAAGTCTTTGAAGCACAGTAAGCTTTCCTGTCAAGTCTTTCTACTCTGTAAAGACTTCTCAGCAGTGATTTCTAAAAGTACCTTCTGGAACAGAATGTATTTCATTACGGTGAAACCCCCAGATCTCAGAGCATGCTGCTGCTATGACTTATGCTAAGAAAACTTAGTAATTTCCTTTCTTTATTGCATAGTCCAAATAGCACGGAACAAGGGGAGACATCTCACAGATCTATGAGCCCATCTGAAATCTCTGGGGTCAGAGTTCTTCCATCTCTTGTTTAAAATATAAACACCCCCCCCGAAACAAGTGCTGTATTGTACCAATCATCTCACAGGTCAATATTTTCTGTTTCGGCTAAAACACGGCACCGGTTATTTTCATTATATTAGTTAAGAGGACAAGACTTGGTGTGAGGGATCCAGAGCAGCAACAGATGGCAAATTCTGCTCGCGTATCGTTGATTAAGGCTGCACCACACACTACAGACCGGCAGCTCAGAACTGCTTCTGGCTCACAAGCACCCCGGGTGAGGGTACGTGCTGCAAGAAGTCAGTATGCTCGATATCGCCTCCTCCCCTTGTTTCAGCTATCTGCTTAAGTTCTGCCCTTGTGTTTCTGAGCCCTACTGAGCACTGATTTCCCTCTGCTCCAGAGAGGGGCACATCCATTTGGGGTTTAGGCACTATTATTACAGCAGCAGTGAAATCTCCTTTCGTGATACGCTAGCATTTGGGTACTGCTGTCTTGTTTATTAACAAAAGAAATAAATCTGGTAATTCTGTTTTCAAACAAAAACAAGACAAAAATACTAACTCTTTAAGACCTGTCTCCTCATTTATCTTTAGATACCGTGCAAGACTTGAGTAGGAATCTGCAAAAGACAATCAGTGAAGAGTGTCAAACATCTGCACACAGAGTTTCTCCAACTGACACCAGCACTTCACTTGGCCAGAAGCCCTTGAAATCCACTATGCATTCCATACACCACCTCCCTGGGGGTTCTTTTGGTAAGAGATACGAAACACTTCAGTTCTAAACACGTCACGCTGACGTGGAAGTTGAAGACTTACTTGTCTGACGTTGTTGCAGAGATCAGCGATTGGTTTGATGTTTTTAACCGGAATGATCACAAAAGGAGCCACTACAAAGTACGAGGGTTAATTCCCAAAGGAGGGATTACGCTGAATTTCAGCGTACCGGGTCAGGTGCAGCAGTGCTGATGGTCGCACACACAGATCCCGGAGGAAGTAGCTGGGAATTTGTGCCCTGTGCTTGCACTGTCTCCGGAACCGAGCGTTCCAAAGGCTAGCTCCGGGAAAGCGGGGAGTCTGGGGCTGGCCCAGCTGCACGCACACCAGCCCCAGCCCGCCTTCCCGAGCCGTGCTCCACGTGGACGGGCCGACGGGAGCCATCGCGAGGCTACGAGCTGTCGGCGGCCGGATTCACCTTCGCGACCACGAAGGCGCGCGCTCGATTCGCGTGTTGAATTGTAAGAGAGAACTCTGCCGACGCAAGACGGCGAGGAACACGTATCTGCAAGGGAAGAGATGGCCCTCGGGAGCGCTGAGGACACGCCGCCTGCCGCTGCCTTTCTGGGCAGGAGGAGCCAGAAAGCCACAACAGCTCAGAAGGCTCTTCCAGCTGCGATGGTGCGACTAAAATCATTTAAAGGGAATGAAAGGATCGATTAGTGCTTTTCTGCTTGGGCACGGGGAAGGCAAATGCTTTTGAGAACATTTCTACAGAAAAAGGTAGAAGTGTAGCACCGGCGGTGGCCTGAGGCTTTCCACGCCACGTACGTACCACCAACAGGTTGTGTTAAGGAGGTGAAGAGAGGAAAAGTTTTTGGCACACATGCAAACAAAGAGAAGTCCAGATTTTTTTCTGACACTTCTGCCCTGTTCCTTACAGCTGAACCTCACTTGAGAGGAGACACCTGGCACCGCACGCTCCAGCTCCTGCTTTTCTGCACTTGCTCCCCGGATCTCCGCTACTTCCAACCCTGCCTCGCACTAGAGAAACCACTCCCACCCTCTTGCCTTCTCCAGCCCCTTCACCTCCTCCCGGGACATCTCCCCCTTGCTCCTGCTGCCTCTGGAGACGGCTCCAGCTACGCTATGGACGTTTACTGGGCCGAGCTGATGCTGTGCAGAGCTGCTCTGGCCAGGCTCTGTCCTGCTGCCAGCCTGCACGAGTGCTCTTCGGACAAGGGAATCCCACCAGAGCTTTCCCACCTACTGCTCCAAGATGTACCCTGCTCATAAAGGAACAGGCAACTCCAGCAAGCAAGAAAGGCTAGCTGACTGCACAGCCTACGTGGTATCTATCAACTATCTGCTTCGCAGATCCAATACCCAAAGGGTAATTTTCTTCGCTGCCCACAATTACCACCCCACGGTTGCATAAACAGTAAATACATTAAAAATTCCCCCATTGAGCTGTGATGCCGAAAGCAAGTTTCAGCTCGCACACCTTCAAAGGATTTACAACAGATTCCTTTCTTCTCTTTAATAATGAATTAATCACAGTCCCAATCAGAATATTAGATTAGCCATAACGTCGAGGTAAGGTTCACAAAACCCCACTACATCGGATTCCGAACACTTCGATCGCAAGTCCTTTATATGTGGGCGCTGGGGGGAAGAAGTCTTAATTTTAATCATTCTTTGAAGAAAGGATCAATCACTCTCAAAGTAATCACTCGCAGTTTCATTTTCTCCACTAAAAGAAAAGCATAGGTAAATGACTTTTGAAAGCCACTGAAAAGGAAGTTGGGTGGTCTTCAATCTGTAGAGCTTGGTAAGAACATTGTAAACATTTGTATCCATAGGTTGGGTATCGGGAACAGTTTCCTCTCCTGAGAGAGCCCTGAGGCCTTGGGACAGGCTGCCCAGGGAAGGGGTGGACGCACCAGCCCTGGGGGGGTTCAAAAAACGTCTGGATGTGGCACTGCAGGACATGGTGTAGTGGTCCTGATAAAGTTTAGTAGATGGTTGGACTTGATCTTGAAGGTTGTTTCCACCCTCAGTGATTCTGTGATTCTATGAAACTGCTACGTGGGTTAAAAAAGGAAGAGGTGGAAGGTCTCCAAGAGATGGCTGTGGAGATGTCTTGGAGAAAAAACAGTATTTTCTTTTTCTTCTATAACCACTATACCTTAAAATTGCAATCCTAGGAGGAAAACACATGTATTTTAAAAGAACACCTAACTTCTTAAACTTCCTGTTAACAAGGCATGTTGTTTCAAATACCGGAACGCTCAGAACGGATTTTCCGTAACTTTTCCCAGAGGGACGCCATCTTCATTTGCCTGCAAGAGTGGGATGCAACGAAAAGGAGTAGGAAACTAAAGACAGCCACAGAAATCCTCTCCAGCTCACTCCAGCTGGCTCACTGCTGACTCCAGGAAGGGAAGGCAAGGCGAGGCAGGCGGCAGACTGGCCAAGCTGGTTCCCAGAGCCGTGCTCTTCCCACCTCAGTGCCAGACACCGCTCTTCAGGAGCTGAGGGCTGACTCATGGAGCCGATCCTGGAAGGAGGACAAGCCTGTGCTGGAGTCACCTCCCTGACCTGGGACACACGCCCTGGAAGGAGGACAAGCCTGTGCCGGAGTGACCTCCCTGACTGGTGACACACGCAGAGCGCAGCCGGACTGGAAAGGCACGTCCTCCTGCCCGTTGGTGGCTTGGAGAGCAATTAAACCTCTGCGAGAATCTGAGCTTTCTCCTTAAGCCTTTCCTTTTAATGATAGTGCTGGGGATTTCACTACTAAAAAATAAATAAATACTGTGAGACTGAGGGAGCCCTTCCTCCTTCCCGGAACGTACGTGAAGAAAATGGAGCGAGGCACGAGAGGCTGAGAGTGGCAGCGAGCGGGAAAGGAGCAAAGGTCTGAACCCCGGTGCCAGCTGCAGAGGTTTTAACTGACAAGAAGCTGCGATTTTCTTCCATGCAAGCGCAAGCCTTGGCAAGGTCACCAGAGGCAACTTCTGGCTGTCCTCATCCACCTCCTCCCTCCCTCTGCAAACCTCCCCCGAGCAGAATAAATGAGCACTCCATTTGGGTAAAGAGAACATGCAGAGTTATCCAATGAACTAGGACATATCCCTGGCCTCGGGAGAAGCCACTGAGAGGCAGGAAAGCCAGCGGGCATGCCCAGAGCGCCGCGCAGGGCCGGGCA
>JANHFX010008115.1:0-25380 GCA_027560015.1 Chloroceryle amazona
CCCGCCGAGCCCTCCCTAGCTCAGCCCCAGGCAATGTGCAGCGCTCTCTTCTCGCCTTCCGCGAAGGGCTCAACTACACTTTCAGCTCCTCCAGACTTTCTCTCCTTTTGCCATACAGAGACACCCTCCCTCTGGTCCAGCTCCTCCTGTGCCGGCCTCTCTGTCTCGGCGCTATCCCATTAAAAGGCTGCTGCTCCTGCTGCACTGAACCAATGCATTGGCTGACTTGATCTGGGATGAAGGCTGGAGGTTATCGGCGAGGGAAAGGACAACTGTAGGCAGCTTTCCATTTGCAAAGTGAGCAGTAATTGCAAGAAGACAGCTTCCCCAGTTGGAATCAATAGTCTGCTTTCTTGCTGCTAAGGGCACTTTGGAGCAGCAGTAGGTCACCGAAGTAACTCCAGCACACTGCTGACTGCGGAGTTGTAAAGAACTACATGCAAGTGGCTGCAGTAGTGCTGGAAAACGCTTTGCTGTTACCAGGGACACAATAGTTTTCAAGTCATTAGAGCTTTGCCTCTGGTCGTCTTCTTCCACTACACAGAGAGGGACATTCTTTGGAGGGATGAGGATGGAGCTGTGATTTCTTCCAGTGTTGTTCTAGTGGAGGGGGTAGAAGTGAGGAAAGGGGCTTTAGAAGCAAAGCCTGACTGCTGCTGAATTCAGCTTTACTTGAATTTCCCCAAATCTTTCCAGAGAGAGACAGAGAGGCACAATGCCAGAGAACCTGAATCTTCTTCGGGCTTTTGTTTTTTTTTTCTTTATCTTCTGGACAGCCTTAGTGGATGTGGTTGGATCGGAGCAGCAGATCCCCTTGTCTGTGTAAGTGCTTTCATGCTATTGCTCTCAGGACAATGTTTGAGGATGAGAACTTGCCTGCTAAAGTTCTTATCTTTTTACCTTGTAGATATTTGACTGTTCACAGCACCTTTGCTCCTTTGTCAGCTATGTTAAAATCTCTAAGGTTCTCAGCACTACTTTGATTTTATTGTAGGAGCATGTGTTGGTGGAGTATGTGGCCACAGAGTCTTAAGTGCTTGTATTTACTGAAGTTTATGCTGTTAACTTATCATGTGAGAATTTATCTTTCAGAACTGTTTTGCCATTTTATCTGCTTCTTTCCTTTCAATAAATATATGTTATATTGTACCAGAGCATGTTTCTGTACAAGTTGATTATATAAATTCAAACAGTGCAGGTTGGGGAGTTTCAGATCAGAGGCCTTACCTTAGCACAGCATCTAGTTTGTGCTTGAACAGCTTCACTAATCTCTTGCTGTGCTTTAGTTTCCTTAGTGAGCTCTTTAATTGTTAGGATTCTTCTGAGTGCAGCTGAAGCTGTTGCAGATTGCTATGACATGTGTATTACATTTCTTCCTGTCTCTTTTTTTTCTTCACAGTGTAAAGCTCTGGGCCTCAGCATTTGGTGGAGAGATCAAATCTATTGCAGCCAAGTACTCGGGTTCCCAGCTCCTGCAGAAGGTAAGGATCTCTTCAGTTGTAGTAAGGAAGGTTTTAACAGAGAAAATGGAGGCAGATTTAATTTTTAAATGAATATGAAAGTAGCGCTGCACATGCTTTGGTCCAAGATCTATTTCTGTATTGCACACTGGTCCCTGATGACTTTTTGCATTGCACTGCACTGTCTGGAGAGTCCTTGATTAAACTAATATTTTTCTGTTTGGATAACTTTATTTTGTTGTTATTAAAAGGTGAACTCCTACACTTCTTGAAGTCTAGGCTTCAGCCTAGACTGTGGGTATTTAATCTGGTTGTTGCACTGTGAGGATGATGTTTCTCTGTAGAAACAGCTGCTTCTTATAAAAAAATGTTAACTTCATTCAAAGAGCAGAATTAGTGCATATTGTATTATTTTCACCCTGTGCTGTATGTGCGCAATTCACTGTATCGGGAGAAGGCGGCTGCACTGCTGTTTGTCATCCCTGCAGTTTTTACAATCCCATTATTCCCCAATCATCTCAACCCAGTGCTGGGATGTATTACATCATTACAGATAAGAGGAATGAATGTGGTTATCTTCTTGCTCAGCTGCACAGCTGGGTAATAAGCTAGTGAAGTATTGCAAAAACTTGAGAAATTGGTATAAGACTACATAATTGGGGCAGAGGGTAATGAGAAAGTGGATTTGAGTGTTAGGTATATATCAAGGAATGTGTCTACCCTCTTTTAGATATGCAAACTACAGTAAAGGTATGTATTATAGACAATAAACTTTTACAGCAGTTGCTGAAAAAATAACAGACTAATGGGAACACGTTAAAGATTTTAGGACTGCGATTTTAAGGCATTTAATATGTGGTCCTCAAAATGCAATATGCCAATGCAAAAACATTGAGACATTCACTGACTACAGGGACACTCGCTCAATTCATATGTTAAATTTCTGCTGTTTTTTTAGATGTTACTTTTTTAGTTCCAAGTTACACGTTATTTACCTTTTTTTTGTTGGATTATGAAGGAATTATTCCTTGAGCTTGTACCTTATTTTGAAAGGCTTGTATATGTGTGAAATTATGTAATGGACAGTACATGTAGCAGTTGAAATAAAAAGCTTATACTATTCATGTAAATGAAAGCAACTGATTTAATGATTGCGAAAGGCATATGAGTTCCTTAGCAGTATCTGCCTCCTCAGTGTTGCATACCCAGGAGTGCAAACATGAACTTCAGTAAGCTGCAGAGCTATTAAGAAAAAAAATATTTGAGGTCTCTTACTACATTTAAAGGCCACTAAATTGCTTAATTTCAATTTATTGGGCAAACTTATTTTAATCTGAAAGTCTGGACATTCAGTATTCATTATACTTCTAGCTCACATTCTTTAATGTCTGTGTAGTCTTAAATCATCACATTTTTGTACAAACTCCTTAAATTTATAAACCAGATGGTCCTTTCAGTTTTGATTAGCATCTAATCAAGTATTAATAAAAGGCTTTAATTTTTTTATTGGGCCATAACAAACAGGTACCTTTATTTACATTTGGACCTGTTCCATGCACAGCCATTTTTGCACTAAAATGGCTTTAAACATTAAATCTACTAAATACAGCTAGTCTAACATTTACTAGAAAAATATGGATTATACTGTGTTTTGTAGTCATCCCAAAATCCACAAAGAATCAGTATGAGAACCTTAAACATTCTTTTCTTCCTCATAGTAGATACTGCTGCTATCCCTTCTGTAATGCATTTTTCCCTCTGAAGTAGGAAGATTTCTTCCTATTGGTTGTTATAATTGTAGGTAGTTGGAAGCTATACATTTTACCTTTTCATCAGCATGCTTTCTACTTCACTAACAAATCTGTGCTCCTGTTTTTGAAGGTGGACAGTGTATATTCATTCCAAGCTATTTTGGTTTTGTTTCTTGCTTTTGTTATGGTATTTCATGATTGAATGAAAAAGGAAAGACAAAACATGGATTTGACAGGTATTTGGAGCATTCTTTTTTCTGTCACACCCCATACTGTTCTGTTGTTTTGCTGGTTGTTGTGGTGTGTGGGTAGTTGTTTGTTTTTGGTTTTGTTTTTTTTTTTTCTGTTGCTTTGTATTTTAATATTTATTTAGAATTCCAAGTGTCTCTGTCCTTTGAAGCTTTCTGTTTCTTGTTGTTTATTGTGGCAAATGAGCCTGAATGACAGATGACTTTACCATGTATCTTTTTATATTGTTATAAAGTATATTTCTTCTGTAAGCTGGTATGAATAAAAACATACCAAACTTCAAGATCTGCAAGTTTTTTTCAACGTGCAAAGTCAGTGACAGAATTTGTCATAACAATTAAGGAAGTGATAGCACAGTAGGGCTCTAAATGCAAATGCTTTTTTCCTGCCCCCTACCTCCCACTAGCCACGCATTAAGAATCCATTTGATATTTACTGTGAGCTCTGGGTGATCAGAGTCAATGTCTTTAAAGTCAAGATTCCACTTTTAGAAGCAGTATGACTTCAGGTATTACTGGAGGAATCCACATTTTCTGATTATGAATTAAGCATTGTTAAACAAATGAAGATATAAAATGTGTGTATAATTATGTATCTGGGCAGTATAGATTTCTCAGTTACCAACTGCTTTGTAGTGCCATTTAGTTTAATAAAGGATTACTAAATGAAAAATTAATGTAAAGGTTACTTGATTCATTTTGTTAGCATATATAGTGAGTTTCAAAGGAATGCATTTGAAATCAAGGTAAGATTGACGGTATCTACAACCCAAATGTTTTACACATTAAGAGTCACTGCCATAAAGGTTTCTTACTGTAGACAAGCTTGTTTGTGGCTATCTCAAATTTTTCTTATGTAAGTCGCCTAATGGAGTCTTCACTGTTATGTAAGCACTGACTGCCTTGGTCTCAAGCATTCTGTAGTCTGCATGTGTCTACTCCTTTCAACAAACTCTTCATTGTGTTAGGAGTTCTCTAATCATTGTGTTTTCTCAAAGCAGCTTTTTCAATCTGTATAGTGTTGCTATTTTTAAGGGTTAAGAATTGCATTTTGTCTCACTGACTAGCTTCGTTGCTGTTACCTTGTTAGTTTCCTACAACTATGGAAATGTCAGTGTAAAACTAATATAACAGGGTGATTTAGATCAATTAGCATTCAGCTGGTGCATCTGATTCATGCAATATATCTATCTTTAGTTTTAAATCGAATAACAATGACTTAAATTCTTAGAGAAGTTTAGTCCAATCATCTTGACATTAATTTGCTTTTCTTTTATTCAGACATATGTTGATTTTGGAGGCTGTTTCTTCTTTTCTCAAGGCACTGCAGCAGCTGCTTTGAAGAAAGGGTCAGTAGGATTGAGAAGTGCAGTTTAAAGGACAGACAGGGATTGGCTTCTTGGATATCAGCTTAAAATTTTGCCAGCTAAGCAATTTTAAAGCTGTAAAAGTAACAGGAGAAAAAATGATCAACAAAACTGTAGAGCTATGACTGTGTTGTTTTGTTTCTTTGGGTGCGTTTTTTTAATTTTTATTTATTTATTTAAACCAGCAAATCCAACCCTACCACCCCTGCAAAAACTCCAAACCAACAGTAAAAATTTCCCCTACCCCTCCAAAAAAAAACCTCTAACCAAAACCCAATCTCAGAAAAACCCACCAGTCAGGTAAATGGTATAGAACTTGCCAAAAACTCTCTTCAGCATTAATTCACTATAATTCAAACTCCTCAAGACTGAATTATGTAAAATATGTCTTCTAGCACTGAATTAAAATCTCGCATTAGAAAATAAAGAAGAGGTGAATCTGAGAATCTTAAATTACTTTAATGATTAATTCAAATTATGTTTTGGAACTCCACCCCCTTTAATTCTTATAGATCTTTGGGGTACATGAATCACAAGATTATTCTCCATGCCAGACTAGTTAGAGGTCATTTCCATGTATTTAGTGACGTATTTAATGTTATCTGTAGACATAAAGGTGTAAATTCCTTTGAATGCATATTTTAATTTCTCTTCTAGAAAAAAATAATCACACTCATGCTACTAATGTATTAGGTGGAAAAACCTGCTGGGTGCAATACTAATTTTCAGGTAGCATATTGATTTGGAGAGGAAAATACCACAGTGCTCTCAAAGTTTCAGTACTGTGGTGTCTCTTTTTTCAATAACAGAGAATGCTTTTTTTTCCTTCTTTTTTGTACCAAAGTTCTGCTTTCTCTGGAGATACTCGAAAATTTTCTTCGACATCAGTGAAGTTAGAACTGCATCTTGAATGATCTGTGGTCTCCCGTTTGAATGTTATGGCAGGAGTAATACTTACTTGGTGTTGGTAATCTTTTTAAAACATAGTCTAAATCAGCCTGAATATCAATCATTATGCTTTATATTTCTCCAACTAAGAGGAAACCCCTGGTTTAAGTCACTGTAAATTTACACTCTTCTGCCATCAGCAATCTATACTTTGCAGCATTTTCTGGGTGTTGCAAACACAGCATGATCCCCTTCCTTGTGTTGTTGAAAGCAACTATGTTATGTTAATATCTAATAGAAATATAAGATGACTTTAGTAAGTTTATGATACATGCATTACACTTTCAATAATGTCTTTTAATATGTAAATTGTCAAGTGGACAATCCAACTGGAAAGAATCAGATCTTGAAAGGAAATGAGTGCTAATTCCCTTGTTTAATGCATTTATGGTTATTTGTTTTCACATCCTGTATTGGAAAATGCTTACATTTCAGGGTTAAAAGAGCCAGTCTCCATGCAAATTATCTTGACAGTGAAGGTATGTAAAGCCATGAATAGATGCTGCACTGTAGTGGTGATTCACTTTTAAGCAACTGCTAATCAATACTCTACGCTTTCAAATGTCATTACTGTTCTGCAGGGTACAATTTTTTGTTGCTGATAGTAAGTGGTTACACACTGTACAACACAAATTACATATTGATAGGATAGGCTGTATTTTAGGTTGCTGTAGAAGCTTCACCAAAAGGTCTTCATGAAATACTTTGATAATGTTGTTTTTCTTTTTCTATGTATAATGTTTTTGCAAAATTGTAACAATGGTTTTGTGATGTTATTTAGCATCTGCCCGGTTCATTTGTAAAGCTTTACTTTCTTAGAATGAATGACAAAATCATTGCAAGATTTCTATTTATAAAGGTGCAAAGTCAGGTCTTTTTGGTTGTTTTTATTTTTTAAGCATAGTTGGAGAGAAGTTGGGAAGTGTCTTGGAAGCCTTTCCAGAGGTAATGATATAAGACATGAGGAGACTGACTGGTCAAGAGAGATGGACCAGATAGGAATGTACAGATGTTACAACTAGTGATCAGACTGAATCTGGAATAAAATAGTAGACAGTAGAATACAGAGCACAGGAATTAAGCTGTCATAAGTCCCTCCAACCTGAGAGGGTTGGCTTCATGCTGTCTTTAGCATTGTTTT
Source organism: Chloroceryle amazona (assembly GCA_027560015.1). Classification (NCBI taxonomy): domain Eukaryota; kingdom Metazoa; phylum Chordata; class Aves; order Coraciiformes; family Cerylidae; genus Chloroceryle; species Chloroceryle amazona. The sequence continues at coordinate 6,916 of JANHFX010008115.1, forward strand.
AACAAGCTAGTTTGGATTTGAAGTAGAAAGAAGTCAAGTTTAGAAGAAAATAATTTGTTTAGCTGGACAAAGGTAAAATAAGGCCATTTGATCAATGATGCTCTTTGAGAATCAAGGGAGAAACAGATTTGAATTTATGGAGAAGTTGGTGTTAGATGCATAACTCTATGTTTGAAATTATCTGGATTCAAATCTTGGACAAGCCTATTGTTGGGAGTGTGTGTTTTTTAAATTTATCTTCAAAAGAGGGATGTCTGAGCAACAGCTGGTGCCAGGCAGTGTTCAGGAAGGAGATGGTGGTTGAGGCGGTAAAGATCATTGCTGTAGTGGAAGACAGAAATCCTTAATGTGCTTTGCTGGATGCTTTGTGTAGAAATATGGTTTTTATTTCATGCACATGAGGTTCAAGTTAATTTGCTTGGAAGACCTGTAACATGGGGAAAATACATTTTTTTTTCCAGAAAACTATTTCAAAACCCTATGAGAAAGCAGCTTACCTTAGTAAGAGTTTTGAGGGGAGTGATGGGCAGGAGTGTTGCTTCTGCTCCTAGACTAGTTTATGTAAGTAAATATTTGTAATCATGCATAGATGCCCTCAGAGAGACTGAACTCTTGCACTATCTTTCTGTTAAACTTGGTGTTTCCTGTTTGCTAGGAGCACTAATTAGTTTTCTCTTGTGTTGTTTTTTACACTGATTCCTTTTGCACTTATTACATGCAAGGATTATTCTCTTTCACCTCTCTATTGACTCTCCTTTTGTCAACAACACCCATCATGGCCCATTATGGATGTGTCAAGACACTGATTTACACAAGTCAGCAGCAGCAGAGGAAGTCACAGACTCCAGATGTCCTTGCTACTTCTGGTATCTATGGCTATTGTGAATATACTGAAGAGATGAGGAATGTTTTAACCTCAGAGGTTCATCTGATCTATTTTACCTGCTCCCCATTTTGGCCATATTTTCTGGTGAAATGGCTGATGTGACTATGTTTAATCTCTGTAGAAAGCCAAGAATTGACAGGGATTCTCATGTGTGATGAAGCATATGTCAGATCTAAAATTATGATACTAGAAATGTTCTAGACTGTAGAAACTCTTAAAGGTAAGATACATACTTGGCATAAATGGAGGGGGACAACCAGTCCTGAATTCTCAAAAGCCTTTCAATGTCTGATGCAGACAGGTACACTGTATGAATGAGACAATACCCTCAAATAAACTAGAAAACTGGACAGGTTAAAAATCCACCAAACTACACTTAAAAATAAAAAATTTCCTTTTCTACTGAGGAAAAAAGTGTGGAGAAATGTAAATGAGGCAGGGGAGGGGGGAAGAGAGGAAGAAATAGGTCTGTTTCACTAGACAGTGATTTAGTGCCATAGGGCAAGCTATACCTGAGCAAAAGCAGTAAAAACCTGAAAGGAAATATGTCAACATTCTTCATATGTGGAAAGCCAACAAGAAGAATAAATGTATTCTGTATATCCATGCTAGATGAACAAGAACACAATAATTATTTTTTTCTACATAATTTTTTTTTTTTTCCCCTGGGAGAAAACACTGGAATAGTGTGGAACTCATGCAGGGTGGATTTTTAGAACAGGTTATCTGTAGATCTCATTGAACTGCCTTATGTTAGGAAGATGAGCTACATAATCTTTTATTTTGGACTATAAGCAATGAAAGTAATTGTATTTCTTCCTGGGTGTCTATATCTATGCACTGTTAAGCTTTGTGCCTTTATCTCCTTAAGACACAACTGGGGACTCCTTCAACTTTCAGAGCAGAAACAGGTTATAAAATAGTCATTGCTGTACAGGTTGGCCAGGTTGGCTGAAAGCTTGCCTTTTTTTTTTTTCCTCCCTTTTATAAGCATCCAATCAAATGATCTTATTAAAATGGATGTTTTTTTTCAGTATAGAAGGATAATTATATGAATTATAACAGATTAAACTTGTGAGTGGTTTTTGTCTGATTTGAAGTCCAATCATCACACGGTGACTTCAGCAGGTTAGCTTTTCAAGATGTCCCAATGTATTCTTTTATGTTAAGTGTAACTAAAACGTATGTCTATAATAAAGCTTTGCTAGGGCTCATAAGACAGTGCGACGTTCCAAAGAGAGAAGGAAATGGTTGATTACATGTAAACTCTTGGTTAAATCCTTATGTACCTGCGACGTGTCTAGTGCTTTACTATCAGCAATTGTTGGTATTTAGTAAAGTTTGTTCTTAACTCTTTTTACTCTTGAGATGGGTTGTTCCTAAGTACTTCTTATGTTGTTTTTGTTTCAGTTTAGGTAGAGCCTGTTTGGTTGGTTGGATAGTTTTCAGGCATACAGGTTCTGGCAATGACTCCTAATCAGAAAAGTATTTGACATGTGGTTGTTTCTAGCCATTTATTGTCTGTCAAGATTCCTGAAAGAACTATAAACAGTTAAACCAATAACATTTCATTAATGTGACCGAAGTAATTTCTAACATACTAGAAAGCATTCTCTTTGTCTTTTCTTCTACTCCTGTGTTTTGTTTTTGCCTTCCTTAATTTGATGTTGCTTTATTGTTTTGTCTTTCTCTCCCTGTCCTCCTCTTTCTAAGCCACTTTATTTATCTTATATTTGAAGCTTCTTGTGTTAAAATGGACAAGTGTACTAGAAAGAAATGTTTTATTCTGAGACATGACAAATGTTTTGCATAAATCAGTTTGTGGAACAGGAGGCACTTAAAAACATAGCTATTTATCCTTCAAGCTAGATTATGAGATTTTACAGCATTCAAGGACGTAAAAGATGCAAAAAAGCGTTGTTCTCAGATCTATTCACAAAACAAATCATATGGTGACCTAAGTAGTTCTTAGATTGTGGATATAACATGAAAAGTATGTGTGTATAATTAATTCAGTGTATCAGGGCTTAACGTGTGGATCCTGTTTATTGGTCATTACTTAGCTTCCTTAATAGGTATGACTGACAGTAGTTTCCTTATCAAAGCTTTGCTCTGAGTTTTTAGGAAAAGGTGGATATTACTTTTGAGCTTCCAATAGCCTTATGAAATGTTTTCCTTTGTATACTCAAAATGTGGAGTTAACAAGCTTTCCTGAATTTTGTGAAAGTGGCAGATTATATATTATGCTAACAGTGTTCCTTTATAATGCACGAGTTGAGTAGGTCTCCTTTGATTAATGTTCTTCTGAATACAGTGATAATGAATTTAAAAATTCTAGTTCTCTTGTAACTGCACCCTTAGCATCTGGCACTAATGACTTTGGAAAACTGTTTCTGGAAAAACCCCTTGATCTTCCCTGTTTTTACAACTGCCTTACTCTCTTCCACTATGGAATGCTGTTTTAATAATTTCTGAAATTGTAGAATTCAGTCTGGAAAGATGACTTAGAAGGTCCTTTAACTCAACTTCCTGCTCAAAGCAAGGTCAATGCTAAAACCAGTGCAGATTTCCAGGGGATTTGTTGAGCCTGATCTTTAGAACCTTCAAGGACAGAGGCACCACAATTTTTTTTCCAGTGCTTGACAGTACTCTGGATGGGAGGTAGAAGCTGGAACTTCCCTTTTGAATTTATGACTTCTCCATCACTTCTCCTACTGTGCACCTCTGTAAATAGCCTTTGTTCACCTTCTCCATAACCTCCTTGTAGATATTGAAAGGCATGATACTTGATTATGGAAGACTTCTCTTAGGCCCCAGTCATAGACAATATTATATCAATTCTTAGTTGCTTCATCAGGATCCAATACTATTTTTCCTATCCATTCTTTTAAATAATTTGCACTAACATTGCATGCTCTTAAATTGAGCTCTCTGCTGTTTGATATTCGGGTGAACTTTTATCCACAGACACTCCTGTTCTCACAATAGGAGTAGGTAACTGTTTTCATAATTATGAATTCTCGAATAATTTCCCCTAAGCTGATTGCATGAACGGGAGAAGTGTTTGGGTATTTTTTTAAAACTTTTGTGGGAACACAGGAATTTCCCTTCTAATCTAGGGCTAAATCAAACCCATTAGCTCCTAGCAGCTAACCATTTTCTTTTACTATCTTTATCAGCCACAGTATCTTAAGTGAGTTTAGTGTTGCACAGAAATAAGTCATCAGCTTGTAGAAGGTTTTATGTCTTATCATCTGTTTTTACTTTAAATTATTCTACAGTAGCTGGCAAGGAGTTTCTTTGTGTTTTTGTTCGCAAACAAGGGTTTGACTTGCCTTCCTAAAAATATTATATAGTCATAGTATCTCTAGTCTGTTAGATAAAAGCACTGTGAAAATGCTATTTAGAAGGCATTATAAAAACTTTGGTCAGGGCCACAGCATATAGTGTTCCTGTTGTTCCTCTAGGTTATGTTTTACTGTTTGGCTATTCAATATACTCCTAAGATTTTGTGTCAAGTTATCTAAGTGACTAATTTTCAAGACAGAAAAAAAGGATCTACACACTACGGGTATTAAAATTTGATGTTTTGGGAATGCATCATTGGTCACAAAATTAGATAATTATCTTCTAAAGTGACAAAGCTTCAAAGATGAAAAGCAGGAATATTCAAACTTCAGCTTTACCTTGAAGCTAAATGACTATTATTTTATGACAGCTGTTCAAAATGTATGACTGCTGAGCTGTTTGTACATGATGCTATCATATTACATTAATAGAAATTTCCACTGATAATGAAATCTGGTAGGAGGCTAAGAGTAAAGCTTTATGTTATGACTTGCAGCCATTGACTATCTGCATCCAACAGATTTATTACTCCCTATGCATGCACATCCTGCCTTTTACAATATCTTCTGTCATTACTTCAACAAAGTACAAGAAAGATGATGTTATAGATGGCATGAAACAAACAAACAAATAATCTGAGTACTCACTTCACACTTCAGACTTCCACCTATTATTTCCAACTGCAATGCAATTTTGCAGTAAAAGTAGAGATTACATCCTCCTGGAACATTCTATGGAAAAAATTGGGGGGTGGGGGTGCAATACGAAAGAAAACTGGAGGATTTCTGTTGACCAGCACAGATTTTAATTTTTATATTAAAATCAAGGCAGCAGACTGAGATTCAGGTATATCTGGTTTGTTATCCTAGGTCTGTGATAACTTTGTTAATGGTCTCCTTAGGTCACATAATCTTGATAGCTAAAATTCAGTGAAGCCCTTAAGCATGATATTAACTTAACCTGTTGTATCATGCATATAAACCAATGCTTGTGGTTGTGGTAGGATTTAATTCAGAATGCTAGAAGCCTTAAATTGAAAGGTAAAATGGCAAGCAGGAATAGTCGCCCCGCCACCTCCAGACAGAGACGTCTTTGCCTAACTTTTTTGTATAAAATGGGTTTAGCAATACTGCCTTTTTCCTTAAAAGTCCTAAACTTTGAAGTTTGGATCTTTGGAACTTTAGAGTGTTTTAGCATATGGAGAGGATCAGGTGGTGAAGAACTGCATTAGCATATGGATAAGGAAGTAAAGTGAAGTACATGGAATGGATCAGCTCTGAGAATTACAAAGCATTAATTTTAAGATGTTTTTAAATAAAACTTCTTTCACTACTGGAAAGATAAATGGTTTCCTCTAGCAGTCTATGAACTATGAAATTGATAGAAACCCTCTGATTTCTGCTGTTGATATTTGGTATCTGTAGTTGGCAATAAATCTCCATATGACACTCTGCAGACTTTTGAAATTGAACCCTTTCTTGTCAGAGAATTAATTCTTCAGGTGCTTTGAATAAGAAGTGATATGCTATACTGATATTAGAAAGTAATTTTAAATTTTTCAAATAATTTTTTTTTCTCCCTTATATATATTGTTTTCCCCCACCCTGGTGGTACTTTCTTATTACCTATTTTCCACATAACTGAAGTTCTGCACTATTGTCTGATTTTGTGTGTTTGTTTTGTTCTGGGTTTTTTTGGTGTTTTTTTCTCGGTTTGGGGTTTTTATTTATGTGTGTGTGTATGTATGTATGTGGGGGGTTTTTTTGTATGTTGTAGTTTAGACCCTTCAGAGTTTTTATGAACCATTTCTAATTTTCTTCCAAGTGCGACCCAACCAATAAGGTTTTTTAGAGTCAAATACACAAATATCACTCTGTCCTTTTCTGTCCTCCCGCTTGTTTATAGCCACTGCTTTATTTATCTGGAAATCTTTACAATTAATGTATTGTGCAATGCCATGAGTAGATGGAATCATAATACTGCAGTGAGGATCTGGTCAGCGGGAGAAAAATATGCAGAAATAAAATGAGTAATGGCTTCATAACACTTTAATACTTAAGAATGGGGGAAGGTTATGTTAGTATAGGTGTTCTTAAAATTGTCTTGTCATTAAGTTATGATGTTTGAACCTTTAAAAGGAAGAATAAATACATCAGGATCAAGATCTACACTTTGTGAATGTTATTGGAAAGAGAAGCTTATTATTTCCTCAGTACCAGCCACCATACTTATTTGTGCCCTGTATGGTCTGTTAAATGGGGGTGGAGGGGAGGAAGGGGGTTAGGAGGGAAGTGAGATGGGAATCCCTCCAAAATGAAAAGTAAATTTTACATCATAAGCAGGAGAGCAAAATTTATGACAATACCAATACCAATTGCAGGAAGGAATAAGTATCAAGAAGCTATTGCAATCTGTTTAAAACCAGCTAAAGGTTTTAAACAAGGATGCATAAAGGAATGAAATGTATTAGGAACAAGGAAGCAGAATGACTGAAGAAAGCATTATATTTTTTTTTTCTCTGCAGTTTAGTATAATTGGAGAATATATTTATATGAAGTTCACTTGATATCTGTGTTCCGGTTATTATTTTTGACAAATCTATTAAATGAATAATTTTCATATTGCAGACATATAAGCCACAGTCAGAAGGTCAAAGTTTACTGTTTTTTGAAATGCACGAATTTCTCGTGCAGATTTCAAAGCTTCTGCCAAGAACTACAATTAAGAGGAAATTATATGCGAAGAAATGTAAATTTTAGTTCAGGTAAGGCATCTGAAATTAAATGGAGTATTAGTAATGACATAGTTCTGACTTTAGTATTTGACTTCCCAGGTGCTTAAAATTTGAATGCTTTAACTTTTGTACATTTGATGTTTGCTCTGCTGAAGTACTTTATTCTGTTCAGCCCCACTGTAATAGGAGTAGAGTTAAACTACATTCATAACTTGGCGCTAATCCTGTCCATTCAACCTTCAGCATATTATTAATGTAAATATATGTTTGTTCAGTAAATCTTCCTCAGCACTAAAAGATATCTGAGGAATATTGTTTGAAAAAGGATGGTAGGAATCAGGACTATATGTAGGACTGGGATCTATACTTCTGTGTTGGAATAATTCAAATGTTAGCTTATAGAATTATGCATGTATGGCCATATTTATCTGATTTCATGTTGTTTGTTTATCTTGGTCTATAAATATACAGGAGCTGTAGAATTGAAAACTTGAGTTATTCTGAACTTAGTTTGTCAAACCATATGCTAACTCAGCGCTTCTCAAGAATTTTCACTAAAATGCACAACTTAAAAGCTAGTGTCTTACAAAGTATGAAATTCCCATTTTTCACACAAATCCTGTGTGCTGATCAGGTGTCTTCTCAAGAATCTAATAAAAACCTATGACTTTCTAGCGTGACTAGAAGGACAAGAAATCTGGGCAGGCTGTACTGTGGCTTGCATTGCTTGAAGTTCACTCAATGCCGTTTTCAGTATTATAGAACAACTCCGTAATTCAGCAGAGATGATCCTTTCACATCTTAGTTACTGGCTGAAATGTCAATATGTTTGTTGGCTAGTTGGTGCAATCATTACATTGAATTAAATAATCCTCCTTGTGCTTTATAATCCTCCATTTTGCCCTGGTTTGCCCTGACCTGTTGATTAACCTTATGCAATGAAGTTCTGATATATGTCTGGTTCCATATTTATAAAGATGCAGAAAATTCTCCTTGCTAGCTGCAGTTAAAGAAAAAAAGGTGGTCTGATGAGACTCGTGTGTTTTATTTCCATGTTGCATGGTTTGGTGGTTGTTGTGTGGTGTTGTGTTTTTTTTTGTGTGTGTGGTGTGTGTTGTTGTTGGCTTTTTTTTTTTTTTTTTATAAAATTGCATCAAATACCCCTGCTAGTATGTATTGAATGATTGATCAGACTGACTGAACAGGTTAATTTTCTGCAACTTGCCACGTAGTAGCAGTGCTGTTTTAAAAAAAAAACAGTCTAAGCATCTGGATAATAGAGCATCTGTTTGCAAAGGCTTAGGACCTTGAAGGAGCAAGGTGCATTCAGGACTAACATTAGTATTTCAGTCGTGTTTAAGAATAAACTAATTACCACAATATTTGCATTCACATCAGTTCAAGAGCAATTGAGGCAAATGCAGATGGGAGTTACTTTGCTTGTTGATGTGAGTGGCACCTCTGTAGTAGTCTTGTACCTGAAATAAGGTCAGTTTTGGTAACACCATGTGTGTTTTTAATGACAACTTCTTGCATAAACTGTTGAGTAGCTCAAATATTGTAAAAACAAATAGCGGATTCTGCATTGACTGTCTAGGGCTGAAGTAATGACTGCTATCAGAAATGTTATGAAGAATAATACTGAGGGAAAGAATTTCTGCTGGACTGGCAGCTGATTAAGGTTACTTGAAAGTAAAAAAAATAATTTCCACATGTGAATGGATCTGTATCTACTATGATTGTATGCTGCCTTGTGAGTCTTTAAGCCAGTGCTTAGACTGCTGACTATTGTATAAATTGCAAAAGGATCGTATCTTCAATCTGGAATTCTTTTATACTCACAATAGTCATATACAGTAATGAGACTTATCTGTAATGAGACTGTGTTCTGTTGGAGAAGAGGTGTAGAATGTTTGAGGGTGCAATGCTCTTTAGAATTGGAAAACATTATGGTTTAAATATTAAGAGTAGTCATAAATCTCCTTGATGGCTTCACATTAAGTCAAGCAGTAATTTATCTGGACTGCAAAGATGTACGTACTTTGCCGATTTTTACTTTTTCCCCTTGGTGGGTAAGAGGTTAGAATGAAAGATGGCTTTTGCTTCCTTGTTTAATTGCCTAACAAGAAAAGTAACTGAAATAGAATCCTATTTCTTGTAGGTGAACAATAAAATAAGATTCTCTCACCTAGTGATTTCAACCTGTGCACTCCCTAATTCTTCAGCTCATTCCTTCCCAGAGGAGCTGGGACTGGGTGGTCTTCATTATGTCATCTATGAGGAATTGCTGCTTTCCTTTTTAAAGAGAGGATTGATATACAACATATCTTCTCCTTTAAGCATTTTTATTCTTTTTGACACTTCTTCACTTCCCCCTGCCCCCCAGTCCTTGCTGCAGTTTTCTGGTATTATTTGATAATTGACATTTTCAGAATACGGCTTTTCTTATTGATGTTTTCAGATTTACTCCTATGTATTAATTTAAAATTATATACATACATATATGTAGTAAAGCCATGAATAACTCCTCAGCTCTTTGAAATACCTCTCTCTTAAGAAACATAATAGCTAACCATGACGTACATAGAAACATAGAATTATTTAGGTTGGAAAAGACCTTTAAGATTGAGTCAATCATAAACCTAATACTGCCAAGTCCACCACTAAACCATGTCCTTAAGTGCCACATCTACACACCTTTTAAATGTCTCCAGGCATGGTGACACAAACAGTGCTTTGGGCAATCTGTTCCAGGACTTGACAATCCTTTCAGTGAAGAAATCTTTCCTAATATCCAAATTAAAACTCCTCTGGTGCAACTTGAGGCTATTTCCTTTTTTACCACTTGTTAACATGGACTTCTCTATCTATAAGCATTATTCTACTTCTTAAATACCTCTTCCTTTTGAATATATTTAGTCTGGAACTTACTCTTGGTTGTAGAATGTGAGCTCATTTGGAAAGTCTAAATGATTGATTCTCTGCTTGTTCATAATGAATCTTTTTCCTTGCTCTTACACCGAAGTAATTCCATAATCTCTAGTACCCCAATTGACACTTCCAGACAAAGAAAATTCTAGCAAAAAAACCCCACAACTTTTTTTTTTCATTTACCACTCTCTAAGCTTTGAAAAGCTGGAAGAATTGTTCAGGATACAAAGGGAGGGTGGGCAGGAGGGAACAGGAATAGAAGAAACATGAATTAAAGGAATATTCTGAAAACCTAAATCATGTTAGTTTTCTCACTGCCAACTTCTTAATGGTGTCTTCTTTAACTTGATAATGAAATGGGACTCTGGAGACCCAAGTCCTGTTACTCTGTGTGTCACCAGGGCTGCTGAGTGATCTTGAGCAAATGATTCTGTCCTTCATATGTTCTATCTAGTAGCAATGTCCTTGAGACAGACTAGCTCAGTTTATATTTCAACAGTTTGTATCCACTGAACAGTTGCAAAAGTGCTACCTGAAATTTGTTCTTGATTTGCCATTGTACCTACAGCTCTGTTACCAGATGGATTGTAAGCCCAGTCCTCCAGCATGATTAATTCAGAATATTCCTGTCACTACTTGCTGCAAAACCCACAATGACACTGCACTAGTTTTAGGTTACTGCAGGTAGTTCAGAGACCACTTAAAAAAGAGATTTTCTTCTTCTAATTTAATTTACTTTTCTCAAGAGTTCTTCATAGGTCTTGTTTTGTTTTTTCTTACTCTTCTCTATGCATATAGGTCATATTGTGGGACCACACAGTTGGTTAAACATAGAAGTATTTGAGTATTGAGTATTTTGAGATTTAAATAAAGCTTTTTTTTTTAAAAAAAAAAAAGTATTGAGCTTTTTGAGATTTAAATAAAGCACGAGAACCTATCTTTCTAGATCTCATCTGCAATAGTTATGCTTGTGTTGAGATAAGCCTTTGAAGTGAAGAAGGGTAACCATTGTTATTTATTTAGGATGAGTGTTAAAAGCACTTATTATACCCTTACACAACAGAAGCAGAATAGGAATGTCACATTACAATATGCTTTTTCAAGTGAAGTTAAGAACCTAGGCTCTGCTTGTGGTATAGTTTTCTGGGATTTGGAGGAGTATTATTGAAATAGTATGGATGTGTTTGAGGAAGAGCAAGAAACATCACAGAATTCCATGGAAAGGGAAATAGGAGGTATGAAACAGCCTGCAGTTCTAAAGCCCTATTAAAAGTGTATTTTTCTTTAAATGAATATGGTTGCCATTAAAACAGATAATTGAATCTGTTTCTTTGTACAGCTAGAGAAAATCATATGACCTTGAGATAAGTAATGTGTTAAAAAGGGGAAATGATAGCCTTTGTATGGTTTCATGCCTCTTTTTTGATTGCATATTTAAAATTCTATTTTTAAAATTATTTACGTGTCCCACGTACATCTTAATTTTTCTCTCATTGCTGCTGACTGATTTTGCAAGATATGTTGTGTGTGTGTTGCTTTATGCCATCCTTACAAAAAAAAACCAACCCAAACAAAAAAAACAACCAACCAACAACAACAAAACAAAAACACAAGAAAAAAAAACAAACCACAAACTCAAACTTTGATATGATTCCAAGTTTGACTTAAGGACTACAGGAGAAACTGTATTTATTTTCATAGCCTGGATAAGCACATTATTGGAGAACAAGAAGAGTTCTGATAGGAAAAAAAAATAAAAAATGAACCCACCCTATACAGATTCTCCACCATCCCACCTATTCATTATACATTCAAGGATTGCTCTACCTGTGCGGGGATAAAAATACCCAAGTACTGCAGCAAGATGTTGTATTGCAGGTAATGTTCATTCAGGCATGAAAAGAAATATCTGTTAGTCTTTCTGGAATGTGGAGAAATTTTGGAGAAAGATTTGCTCTGTTGTGCTATGTAAGATTCACAGTAGGCAGTTATGAAACAAGAAGTTAATGAAAAAGGCAGTAGGTGAAACTGGATACTGTGGTTCATTGTACTAGACAAGCCAAGTCTCTTGCCTGACCTTCTCAGAACAGGATTTATTTTTAGTATTTATAATATACCTGCTGGATTCTTTGTGGACCTCTAAAGGGAAAATTCCTTTGCGTATAGAAAATAGACTGATAAGGTTTTAATTAGCTAGATATAAGTATTTTGACTTCCTCTTAAAAGAAAAATTTTGAATCTATTATTTAAAACTCATGCTACTTTCATTCAACCTATTCCATTTGGATAATAAAGTTAATGTTTTTCAATATCTTTTTTTGGAAATTAATAACAATGGTTATTAAGCTTACTTTTGCAAATGACCTATTAACGTGAAATATGTTGAGCAAGACTTATTTTTAAATGTAAATACCCAACATTAGTATGATTTCAAGAGCAGAATTTAAAACTTGTTGAGCTGGAGGAGAAGGCAAAATTCATAATGTTAGCTTCTCTACGAAGAGCTGCTTAGAGAAGCATTTTGAGGTTTGAGACTTGCAACAGTTTGTAGAGGTAGTGTTATCAATACAGTAGTGTTATTGATAGTGTATTTTGCTTTGAGACACTGGAAGAATATTAGAAATCTTTACCTGCAGATGCTTTTCTAATCTGTATGTTTTCTTATGACGTGTTGCAAGCCTGCACGATTTGCCACACCAGCGTTGCTGACTGTATGTAGATACAGTTTGGTCATTGCCACATTTGGTTGGTGCTGACTCCCTAGCCAGAATGATGACTTGGCGAGTTTGAGGATAAGCCTGGAGCACAGCTTAACTTTGTGGTAGCTTTGGTGTCATCTAGGTTACCTCTAGAGTTCCCTTCCAATCTATGTGATTCAATATTCGCTGCTGAGATGATGTGTCTCATAAGTGTTGTGTCTCAAACACTTGGTGAGAACTGAAACTAAAATAGATGATACTAAATGATAAAAGTTACAAAAGAAACAAAACAAGAAGTCCCTGGGATGACATTTTCCCGGGGCGTGCTATTTTTTTGTTTGTTTTGTTAGTATTTTGTTTTGTTTTGTGGTTTGTGGGGTTTTTTTTGTGTTTTGTTTTGTTTTTTTTGTTCCCCCCAGATTTTAAAGCTTTTGTACATAGTAGAAATTAGGCCTTGTCAAGTACTGTATAGAAGTGATATTTTAGTAGTGCTTGGCTACTGTCTAGGGACATTCTACATAGCCTAGAGATGCTACTGTGTCACGTGTTCAGGAGAAAACAGTACTAAAAAACTTGCTTAAAATAAGAAATGTGAGGGAGGCAAGAGGACTCCCTTAGTCTACCCCTCACCAGTGTATTTTTGTGGGGTGTAGATATGTAAAGCTCTCATTTTGCTTGGTGCACAGTTCAAAGAAATACAGACTAAAATAGAAAATAGAAAATTTTGCTTGTATGTGTATTTTTTATTGTTTTCCCTACCCTCATTTTCATATCACATCTCTGTAAGAGGAGCCCTGTCTGGGTTATAATCATTAATTAGTAGCTGACCTGTTAATGCTTATCTCAGTAGGTCTCTTCTAAGGTTTGATTTCAGTAGCAAAATATTCAGAACATAAATGACTGCAAGAGGAATAAGTATAATATTAAAGTAAATAAAAAGTCATAATAGTATACTGAGCTTCCAGGAGTGCTCAGGCAGATGACATCCTCTGTGGTACCAAAGCCATTCTCCAGCTGTTTTTTCAGGTTCCCTGTCTAGAGATCTGGTCTGAGGGCTTGTCAGCTTTCAAGAGAACCTACTCAGTGGGCGTCTAGCGTCATGACCCCTGTAAGACAAGGTGGATACTTCCCCCAAAGTTGTCACCTTATATATATTATTACCTCACACCCCTCCTGCTCAGATCCACTTTCAACAACTGAAGATTCAGACAAAACCTCATAAACAGTTTGGGTTTCTGATACCACTTGTCCCTTTCCTTCTGTTGTAGTAATGCTACTGCTGTGCTAATACTGAAAGGTAGCTTACATTGCTGTTCAATCCTGAGTGTCACAATAAATTTAGTACTTTGTCAGCACAGGAAGAAATAACAAATACTGTGAAACTCTTATCTTTTTAAGATTGCTATTAGGAATAATTAAAACACTTCAAGAGTAGTCAGTTAAACTTCGAGTTAAAGTAACAGCTTGTGTGCTTTTCTTTTCTTGTGTGCTCAATCTAATACGTAGTTTTTCCACAGAGTCTAGTTCCATCTCATTTCATGTCTTAAGAGTGCTCCATTTCACAGTCAGGAGAAGCATTTTAATCTTCTGACACTGCCACAAGGCAAGGTGTTTCAAGAAAATGTTGCCTGTTACACTCTTACAGCGAACAGAAGAAAAGAAAAATCACACTGGATCCATAATAAGCTTTTATTAGCTTGACCTATTTAGCAGTTTTTCTTCCTTTTTTGACACTTTCTGTAATAGAGATTAGGAGGTTTATCACCGTGAAATTAATAAAGCAATTACACAGCCCTTTAAGGCATTGTATTCTGAAGTTTATTTTTAATACAGGACGTTCTTCTAAGCTTAAAAATGGGAAGGGATTTCAGAATTATTTTGGTAATGGTCTGGAGGTTTTCTGTGGAACTTTTTTCTTGCATTTACTGTTTCTTGTCACAGGATGGCAGCATGAGTAAGACCCTAAGAAAAGGTATAGCGGCAAGTCCTTTTTGACATGTTTTCAAGATTTGTACAGGGTTAGTTTTGTTGCCTTTCAAGCGGAGAGGGGGCAAAATTGTATCTAAGTATATGACAGCGTATAAGCATTGGAAAATCTGAACAGTAAATTATGATGGGATGAAGTGGATGAACCTTTCATTTAGAAAGATGAAGTTTCCATTCAGATAAGGCTTTAAAAATAGTATTATTTAGATTTTTATATATTGGCCTTTCATTTTCCAGATTAGAATCCAGAGTGGATTTTTGTTGGTGTGTGGGTGTTTTGTTTTTTGTTTTTTTTTTAAAGCCATTCTTAGAACTCTAGGCCAAACCTATTTTCTGGATGAGTTCTTTGATAATTGCTTTAACCAGGTCCTGGGAAAGAAGAGCTCTCACAAAATCACTGGTTTGTGTAGGACAGCTACTGCTGCTAGACACCCCCTGCTGCTAGACTGTACCTCAAAAATATACCCAATTTCTAAAATTATCCATGAGCCTGTAAATCTTCTCAGATGAAAAAGTAACTGAATTATGCATAATTTTGGTGTATGATCTAAAGAATCAAGCCTGTGTATTTCCTAGTATTCATTTATTTATTTATGCAAAATATTTTTTTCCTAGATAGCTATTAGCAGTAAAATCAGTGTGATGCTTTGCAATAGATGGAGTTCTATTTATTTTTTTCGTAGCAAGAAGTGTTGTTATAGGGCATTGTCAATAGAAGGGAGGAATTGGCAAGGGGATGGGGCTCTGAGCAACCTGATCTAGTGTGAGATGTCCCTGACCATGGCAGGGGGGGTTGGAGCTAGGTGATCTTCCAACCCTGACAATTCTATGATTCTGTGTTAGACCTTCCCTGAGTTTTGGGTGATATATATGCTCTTGTACCACTTAGTGTGATTCTGCCTAGGTAATATTCTTTAAGACTTCTTCCATATCAGATCTTGTTTGGCTGCTGCAGATAATTCTGCTACAAACCACTGAGAGTTGTCATATCCTCTTAAATAAAGCTACATCAGTGACAAAGCTAACAAAGTCTTTGATCAGTTCTGTGGTGTTTATTAGTCTCTTTCATTTTGGGAGTCACTAGGCCCTTTGGAAAACATCAAAGAATTCTACAATAACCTCCAATCCTGCATCAAACCAAGACACCCTTCAGCTGAAGAGGGCTCTGCATTATCCCTCCAGATGCCATTGCTGCTGGTTCTGAGTCTACAGGAGAGTTCATCAAGCAGCAGTATAGTGCTTTTCTGCTGCTGCTAGGGATCTAAGCAAACTTGCTGTGTAGTGCTCCCAGCTGCCGGTAATTTTTGGAGTCTTTAACTATATTGCTCACTATGCAGATTTACATTTTCAAACTCTATTACTTTGTCCATTTTATTTTGTGAGTGGTTCATGTCCTTCCTATTCATTTTCTGTGTATTGCGTGTTATTTCAGCTCTAATTTGTTTGACATTCTTGCTAGTAGTATATTTGTATTCACAGAAAAACATGTGAACAATTTCATCTATTGATGCCGTACAATGTGCCTATTAGATATACAAGTAGCAGTTGAATATATCCCCCGACCATTGTTAGGCCTCTTCAAATGATAATGTGGCCACGTTCCTCTGTGAAGCTGATGCAGCATAAGAATGAGTCTGCAATCTTTAAGGACCTGTATGTTGTGCTAGCAGTGACCAGAAATTGAAAGTAATTACTTCCATTACTTCTGCAGTGAATAGCAGAGAATATGTGGTTTCGTTACATTCATTAGTTTTACTTGTAGATCACAGCCATTAGCAAATCATAACAGGCTCTGTTGGGGACCTCATCCCTTTTCCCATGATGGTATCATGAGCAGAAATAGAGCAAAAAGTACTTGGCCGTTCTCCAGACATTTTTACGTGAAGAAGCGTGAAATCAACCAGAGAGTAAATTTTAAAATCTCTAGTTATTCTGTACCAACTCCTTCACTAAAAATGGTTTTGTACAGTGCAATTTATTATGTAATGATAAAAATACATACCCAAATCTTCTTATTGGTCTCTTTTTGTACAGACTATTTCTGCATATTTGGAAGAAGTAGGAACATAAGGAGATTTGCTTTCAATATCTCAGGAAAGAGGGATTATGCTTATTTTGTCCTTTTTGGTTAAAGAGTCTAACAGTAATAAGTGATATTACATAAAGGGATCTCAGTGTAGCATAACTAGAAAGCTGCAAAGTCCATGTTCTAAGATCCTCTTGAAGGCAAGAACTAAGAATGACAACTTGTTAACATTTATTTCCTGAGCTGAATTTTAGGCAAGTCTGTATCTTTTACAGAACCAACTGTACAAGTATGTGGGACTCCTCAGCAGGATCACAGTGTGCTGCTACCAGTAATCTCACTAAAAATTAGTAATGAAACAAGAAGGAAAATAAGTATCTGCTAGTAATGTATATGCCAGTGAATGATCTACTTGACTAGTTCAAATATATCACAGTTGCAAAATGGAATACGATGATTTTAAGTGGAATGTTAATAGGACATCTTCTCATGCTTCAGAGAGAACTGGGGAAAATCATAATGCAGACTTTTTGAAATGTTTGCCTTAACGTGATTCTGGCTTAATGATGTCAATTCAGGTATTGTACAAACTCCTGAAGGCACTTATATTATAAATTTTCAAGGTAAAAAATGGTAATATTAAATAGAGAAGATAAACTTATGGATGGCTGAATAATGTACTTTTTCCTGCTATTTTGACTACAAAAAATTTCAAACTGCTATTGCAGTGCACCTGAATATTATATTTTTCACATTAGGTGACAACTGTAAAACTCAGTGCATGAGTTGGTTAGTTCTCTTTAAAGTGGGATGTTAAGCTGTGAAGTGGGCTGAGGGAGAACAGTAGAACTGACAGCATCTGTCTTTTCAACAAAAAGCAACTGAACATTGTCTTAAGCAGTCTGCTTAAAGCAGCTTCATCCACAAGTACTTTGACTGGAATATGTAATTTTAAACAGGTATGATTCCAAAGAAAATTACAGATGTTGAACTTGTAGGGTAACATTTTAATTTCAATTAATGGAGATGAATTCTGTAATATCTGCTCTGTAGGTGATGGTGTCTGAGACCCATACTGTTCCTAGTTGGCACATAGAGGGAGCAAGACTTTATTCCAGGTTAGCAATTAATAATTAACTTTGGTGTAACTACCAGGTTTATCTTTGCTTTGGCCTGTTGCTCTTTGCTTCTTTACTTGTCTCCATTGGCATGCTGAGGTTTTGTTTTTTTGATGTCCCTGTGTACTGAATACCCAGAGAACACTTGCCTTATGTTTCTTTTAGAAATAGATCCCTCTGTAAGAAAGTAATTGAAAACATTTGAAATAATTTTCTTACCCCTTCCCCCAGTGAAAAGTATTCATGAGAAATTTAGCATTTTGCAGTAGTGGGAGCTGCATGGGAAAGGCGATGAAGAAGGAAAGGAATGGATTTCTAAAAATGCTTATATACCTGGGGGGTGGAAACTACGAGAGCATCTCCTCTGCTTTGAGATTTAGGATTAACAAACAAGGCTTACTTGCAAATTCCCAACTACGTTTAGACTAGTTACTCTGGCATTCCTGCTGGGGACAGTTATGAGATAGGAGACATTTAGTATTCCAGCAAAATATCAGAGGCAGACAATGTTACAGTGAGGTTAACTTATGGAAAAGGTGAGGAAGAGTTCCTTCTTATACAGAGAGAAACAGTGGACTCTTGCTAGCTAGCCTACAGTCCATTGAGGGTGAAATACTGTTGCTGATTTGATAAACCATGGCAGCGATTGGCAAAATCATGTCATAGAATCATAGAATAGATTGGGTTGGAAAAGACCTCCAAGATCATCAAGTCCAACCCCTGATCCAACTCCAGTT